>JAPJBO010002202.1:0-19328 GCA_030068145.1 Diplonema papillatum | reverse complement strand
CCAAAGGGCCCGACAATCCCACACAACCCAAAATCCAACAGGTGACATGGATCTGGATGAGCCTACTCTTTTGGAACTGATGATTGGAATTCAAATGTGTGAACAAACAATTCTTCGCAGCCAGCCTGGCCACAGGGCTTGCCGCCATTCTGGATGCAACCTGGTGTTCAAGACAAGGAGGGAATTATTTCAGCACCAAAACACCTGTCCCCACAACCCAGACGCAGATAACTACGAGGTCTGCAAGTACTGCAAGGTGGCAGTAAAGAGGGATTCCCTGGAGGCGCATATGCGCACAACAACATGCAGATGTTTTTGCAGGTCCTGCGGGAAGAGGCACAGGACAGCAGAGAAAGCGGAAGCCTGTTGCAGTATTGAAACAAAGAAACGTTCATTGAAAAGAAAAGATAAGGACACTGACAAGGAGGACGATGGCAGAGAAGGAAAGAAGCAGAGGAGAGAACCTGATTGCCCCCAAGGGAGTGGGGGCACAAGGGCCCCCGAAGGTGGCAGCAACCACAGTTCGGGCCCTATTGGGGATCCTGTGAATAGGTGCAAGCATTGCCTTTTGGAATTCCAAGCTGGCACTTGCCAGAAGCATGAGGATTCCTGCATGTTTGGGGGCATGGACATGAAGAAGTACCTCCTGGCGTCTGGGGGAAATGAATGCACGTACAGGCTGGCCATTCTTCTCATGCAACAATCTGTTTGCCAATCAGACCTTAAGACGAGAAGGGCGGCCAGAGGAATATTCCAACGGAAGAATAATTCACAGGTTCTTGGAAAGTTGGCAGATGCCATGAGAGGAACAGACCCTCTGGAGCAGATCAGGGCAAAGTGCGTTTCAGGTACCATTTACGAGGACTGGGTGAACAGAAATGCATTTGTGCACCAGATTCTAGATAGAAGCAAGCATTCCGCAGCTATTACAATAGAGGAGTACCAACAAGGCTCTATACAGGAGCATTCATGCGGGGATATGGTGGCCTGTCCCCGCTGCTCCTCCTTGGTCTTTCCCAGCGAATTGATCAGGGATGGTTCCAAGTGTGCTGCCTGCAGCAAGATTGGGGAAGAAGCCGAAATTCCAGAGGACATTGGGTTTGCTTCTGAGATTCACAGAGGGTTGTTTGCTGACCCTCTCTTTCTTAACAACTCTCTGGTGGTAAATTCTCATTTCCAGATGGCATGCAGTATCCATCGCAAGAGCGAGGCATTTTCTGGAATGACAGGGCCAAGAAACCTGGCAGTGGTAGGAAAGGGGGTTAAGAAACTTCTTCCACTGGACCCAGATGCTGCATTCAGGAATGATACCTGGATACTTGGTGGGACAGGTGAGGAGGATGCTGCTCTTGCCGGCCTTGCTGGGGGCCAAATCAGAAATGAGGCCTTGAAAAGCAAGTGCACCTGGATTGGCGAGTCCCTTCGCCAGGTGAACTTTTATGTACGCATGATAATGAGTGCTTACGACGTACAAAGGTCACTTGGAGAAGAAAGCGAAGTAACAATTCACCTTGATGAGAAACGGACTATGGTAGATGGAACTGGCTACAACTTCAAAAACGAATTCGCTGAGGAAGAAATGAAAGCCATATTTTCAATTTCGGACAGAACCGGGGAAGATGCCAGGCAAGAGTTTGGTGTCTGGAAGCTGGACGGTGAATACAAGAAGATTACGGACCTGCACCCTTACTTTGAACCACTTGCCTTTCCACTGATCCACTGGAGTCCAAACGCCCGCAGCGGTTGGGCCTTTCATACAGAATCCCGCCCCACCTCTTACAAAGGTATTTCTGCCCTTGCATACGGCCGCTTTCATATGTTTTACCGGCCAGCTGGTCCAGGACCCTCCCTTGTTGGAAGAAGGCTTTCGGAGTATTTCATACTTCAGAATGCAACCCGGGCCATAACCCAGCGGCTTCAGTTCCAAAGCTTGAAGATGAACAAAAAGTACGGAACAGCTGATGAGCTGAGAGATATGGCCAGTGATACTGAGGCACTGAAAAGCCACAAGGTGACCCGCCTCACTGGGGAGTACGAAAGGGGATACCGGGCAAGAATGCAAGCTTTGAACGATGCCTTGGCGCTGCGGGCCAGAATGGGCTGCCCCGACTATTTTTACACAGTTACAGCCGATCCTGGATGGGAAGATATCCAAAAGCATCTTCGCCCTGGGGAGAGCCCCAAGCATAGAGCTGACTTGGTTCATCGGGTGTTCAACGCAAAGATGGATGCCATAAAAAAAGAGATTCGGGATGGTGCTTTTGGAACTTTTATGGGAATGGTCTGCGTGGTGGAATACCAGAAGCGGGGTCTTCCCCACTTCCACATGCTTGTCTGGGTGGAAGAAAAAGATAAGCCCAAAAACCCATCAATTCTTGACCAATTGGTAAATGCACAGCTTCCTGACCCGGAATCTCAGGCAGACCTGTTTGAAGCAGTGTCCGAACACTGCATGCATGTTCGGTGCGCAGATATCAGGAACTCGGTCTGCAAGATTAGGGGAAAAGACGGGTACCCGAGGTGCAAAAGCCACTTTCCAAAGGCAATGTGTGAGGATTCAACTGTTGCAAGCCACCAGACCTATTCCACCCCAAAGCGGCCTGACAATGGCCGGACCACCATGGCCACAGAGGAAGAATACAAAAGAATAAGAGAGAAGTCTGGAGACCCTGAAGCAGTCCCCTATTCCATTCGTGACAACAGCTATGTGGTGGCACATAACATATACATGCTTATGAAATTTAGGTCCCACCAGAACCTGGAGCCAGTGGGTTCACCGAAGGTGATCAAATACCTGTTTAAGTACCTTTTCAAAGGAAATGAGCAAGCCAGCCTTGAGCTTGAGAACGGTGACAGGTGCGAGGTGCTTCACTACCTCACTTCCATGTACATGGGGTCCTTGGAAGCGGCAGGTTACCTGATTGGCACAAAGATGATAGATATATTCCCCCCAGTTCAGCGGTTAGAAGTGCACCTTCCTGGAAAAGAACTTCTTTTCTGTGAGGAAGGATGGGAGAGGCAGACGGCAGCAAGAGGTAGAAACACATCGTTGCTTCAGTGGATGGGGGCTGTAGGTAAGTCCCTCTCTGGCGATACAGCCTTGAAAGGAATAGAAACACTCAGTTATCTCGAGGTTCCTGAGTACTTTTCCCTCACAGAAAAAGGCTGGAAGCTAAGGCCCACATGGAAGTGGAACGATGAACAGGAAAGGTTTGTTCAGGCTGACAGATCCAGGATTGGAAACAGGGTTCCTTGCATTGGCCGCATTGCCAGGGTTCCTGTAAAGAACAGGGAGCTATCAGCTCTCCGGTCCCTTCTGATGGTGACAAAGGGCGCCCAAGATTTTGAAGCAATCAGAACATACAATGACATAACATACGACACTTTCCAAGAGGCAGCAGGTGCCAGGGGGGTTTTGGATGGTTGGGAACTGGTTGAGAAGACCATGAATGAAGCCCTTCTGACAACACTTTCGGCAAAGTGTCTTAGGCACACATTTTGTGTTTTGTTAGATTCTTTCCCTGTCCCACCCCAACAAGCAAAACACATATTTGAAAGCAATCTGGTTGTCTTCTGTTGCCGCGCCCCTGAAAGGCATGAGAGAAACAGGGTCCAGGGAGAACCAACAGAGGAAGAATACCAAGAGTCCCTGTGGGACATGCAGGGCCTTATGAGAAATCTGAACGGAAAAACACTGTCTGAGTTTGGCCTTCCGAACCCAGACCCAAAGTGGAGATACACAAAGAGAGGTGGGGCACCTCAGTCTGACAATTGGATGGTTCACGATGCGCTTGATTACAATGAGATTGAGGAGTGGGAGAGGTACAAGAGAGCGGAACCCCTTCTCAACAGAGAGCAGAGAGAGGCGTTGGAGAAGATCCAATGGTCTGTTTCATCCGGTGAAGGCAAAATGTTCCTCCTTCACGGGAGTGCTGGGACAGGAAAAACCTTCCTCTACGATGCTGTTCTCTCCTGGGCCCGGAGCCATAGAGGAATGGAAGAGACCCCGGAAACAGAGGCAAACAGGCCGATTGCAATCGCTGTTGCCTCCTCTGGAATTGCGGCCATGAACCTTCGGGGGGGAAGAACAGCGCACAATCGCTTTCGTCTCCCCCTCAAGTTTGACCCTTCGGACCAGCAGCGCCTCATAGCTTTGACACAGGAGCATGAAGCACTTGTTAAACGAACTGATCTGTTGGTATGGGATGAAATTGTAATGTCTAACAAGTGGCTTGTTGAAGCCTTGGAAAGAACCTTTCGGGAGGTAAGGGGTTCCGAAGAGGTATTCGGTGGCTGCACAGTGGTGTTTGGAGGCGACTTCAAACAAATTCTTCCAGTAACGAAAGGGGGTGAGAGGGAAAGTGTTTCCCAGTGCATCCTGATGTCCCACCTTTTTGGCCTTATGGAGCCTCTTTCCCTTACAGAATGCATGCGGCAAAAAGGCGACCAGGCATTTGCCAACTGGCTTTCGGCAGTTGGGGATGGCAGTGCTAATGTAAAAGGTTCCACTGATATCCACCTTCCGGCTCGTATGGGTGAACTGGATGGGGGGGCCTACACACCAAAGGATCTGATTCAGCATGCATTTCCAGATCTTGAACAGGGGACTGTTGGAAATGGTATGATTCTTGCTCCCACCAACGCTGCGCAGAAGGAGATGAACCAGGAGTGTCTAGAAAAGCTTCCGGGGAAGTTGGTCACCCTTCTTGGAAAAGATGTCTGTATGGATGACTGTGTGGCAGAAGAGGTCATAGAGCAAGAGGTCATGAACATTCAGTGGCACACGGGTGTTCCTGAGCACACACTTTCTTTGAAGGTGGGCGCAGTTGTTATGCTACTCAAAAACATCAACCCAAGTGAAGGGCTTTGCAATGGAACAAGGTTCGTTGTAAAGACCATAACCTCCCTCAACATTGGTGGGCAGATAGTTGGCGACTCAAAGCATGCAGGTGAGTATGTTAACATACCAAGAATGAAAAACGATCTCAACGAAGATGAAATTGGGTTCAGAATGCAAAGGATTCAGTTCCCACTTGCAGTTTCATTTGCGTGCACGGTAAACAAGTCCCAGGGCCAGACACTGGAAAAGGTAGGAATAGATCTTTCTCATGGCCAGTGTTTCTCCCATGGCCAGTTCTATGTTGCAACAAGCCGGTGCACAAGGGCATCTGGTCTAAGGGTCTCTCTTACCAGAAACCCTGCTGGAGGTATCTTCTACGCCCAAAACATTGTGAACAAAGGAATCTTGAGAAGGGTTGCAAATTCTGGTTTGTTGGGAGTTTTTGCAGACATAGGAATTGAAGAGCGCCTTCGCATGCAAAGTGCAACCGTCTCTGCCATGTCAGACAAGAGGTACTCTGAGATGGTTCACAGGGAATCTGGGGTGCCCCCTCCAGAGGAAAGTTTTCTCAAGCAAAGCCGGCCAAGAGGCATGCAATGTGAGCATTTGGTTTGTGACCAAAGCAGCCTGTACACCCGATTTGGCCCCCCAGAAGATGAAGAAGAGGAGGAGAAAGGAGAAGAGGAAGAAGAGGAAAATGAAGAAAGAAAGGACTGGAACGAGGACATTGATAGGAGTGTTCGGGATTTCATTGGTAAATCGGATTTTTGGGTCTATGACACAGATCTTGATGGAAACAGCTTTTTTTCCAGTATTTGTGCATTCCAGGTCTGCCCTGATACTGACCCTGGTGAACTTAGGATTCGTTCTGCAAATCTGGAAGTTCCAGATTTTGTCACTGAATCGGACAAGATTAACGGACTAAACTCCCCATTGTTTCTTGAAGACGACCCTCTTTGCCAAGATGCCTGGGTACAGCTGTCATACGAAGAACGGCTTTCCACTTGGAGAAAGGCAATGCAGACACCAGGGGTTCCAGCAGACAAGTTTATGCTTGAGCTCTTTGCATGGCACAACGAGATTGCGCTTCATGTTCTTGAGGTCAAAGAAGAACACCCGAAGCCAGCAACCCTCATAACTTATGATGGTTCAACTGTTTCCAACCCAGACAGGCAAGCATTCCTTTTAAAAGCTCGAAGCCACTACTTTCCAGCAACCTGGTTCAGTGGAATAAGCTTTGAAGAAGGCTTACAAAGCTTGAGGGAAAAGGGCATGCTTGAACACGAACAGACCATTGACAGGTACTGCCTTTTCCATCAGTTCTAGCCCGTGGCATTTTCTCCTTTTGCTTTTGTCTAGCCAATAATTCTTTCTTAAAAGCCTTTCCTGAATCATGACTCCATGAAGCACTTTTTCTTTCCGTTTAAAGTTTGGACCCCAATGCAAGATCCTGTTATGCCAAGGCCCTTGGAAATGCCATAAAGCCAGGAATGGCTGAACAACGAAAACAAACCAGGAATACCAAGATACCGAGAACAAAAAAGGAGAACACCTATGGCGGAGCCGTCTGGGATAGACATGAATAGGGGCGGAGAGTTCCCGGATGAAGGTATGAATTTTTTATTCGCCAACACCCAGGTCTTTCGTTTTCCTCAGCTATATATTTCAGTTTTGTTCACAAGACCCCCCAAAAATACAGGAGATCTCCGTATGGCTGAATTCTTGGAGGGCGAGCAGCTCGAAGAAGACTTGAAGCTAGATGGCAACAATGATTGGGAGGATGAATGGCCCAGTTCCCCTGATTATGATAGCCCACCAGAACTCCCACCTGAGACAATGCAGCCAAGAGAGAATGTTATGCCAGTCCGCTTCCGGTGTTCCCATGAAGAGTGTGATTGGACGTTCGGAAAAAAGACCGAGTGCAAGAAACATGAGAAGATTTGTTTCCATAACCCGGGTTCAACGGATTTTATGATTTGCAAGTTCTGCAGAACTGTCATCAGGAGGAAGAATATAGAGAGGCATATGGAAACAATGGCTTGCAGGAGGCATTGCAAGGTATGCATGAAAAAGAAAAAGACCCTCGAAATTGCCAACGCATGTTGCAAAAGGGCGAAGAGAAAGAGGAGGAACAGCAACCACGATGGAAGCGCTCAAAAGGCAAAAAATTCCGACGATGGGGCAACTCACCCTGACAATGTGCGTTGCCATCGCTGCTTCAACCTGTTTAACATAGCCGATTATGAAGGTTGGCATGACGAGTACTGTTCATACCTGTACAGACCATGGGTTTAGGATTGCCGTGAATGCTTGCCGACCCCGTTTGTTTTCCCAAGCGTTTCTCTCCTATCATCCTGAAGGAAATTCCATTCTTCCCAGCCATATGAATTCATCCTTTATCAGTGCGTTTTTTTTTCCATTTGCTTGCTGCAACAGTTGTCGCTCGGATGCTCATTTTGTATGTGGGCCTATTGTCTAGGACCCAAGAAGGCTGTGGATTGTTTGCTGGCAGTTGTTGGGGCCACAATGGCTGGGTGGGACGTTTGAATCACTATACGGGCCGTCGACTGTCCGAATCCAAAAAACCGCACCTGATCTGGATCCAGATGTCAAGTCCAGATGTGGCTTTCTGCGTATAGCCCAGGGAACACGTTTGGGTTTCTTGGAAGAAGGTTCCAAGGGCCCCCGGGACCTTGAATCACTGTGAACTGTGCTGTGGGACGTTTGAATCACTATACGGGCCGTCGACTGTCCAAATCTAAGAACCCGCACCTGATCTGGATCCAGATGTCAAACCCGGACTCATTTGGTATGTGGGTTTCTGTGTATAGCCCAAGGAACGCGTGCGGGTTTCTCCAAAGAAGATGCCAAGGACCCCCGAGACCCAGAATCACTGTGAACTGTGCTGTGGGACACCTGAATCACTACGCGACCCATAGACTGTCCAAATCCAGAAACCCACACCTGATTCGGATCCAGATGTCGAATCCGGACTCATTTGGTATGTGGGTTTCTGTGTATAGCCCAAGGAATGCGTGCGGGTTTCTCCTAAGAAGGTGTCAAGGACCCCCAAGACCCAGAATCACTGTGAACTGTGCTGTGGGACACCTGAATCACTACGCGACCCATAGACTGTCCAAATTCAGAAACCCACACCTGATTCGGATCCAGATGTCGAATCCGGACTCATTTGGTATGTGGGTTTCTGTGTATAGTCCAGGGAACGCGTGTGGGTTTCTCAAAACAAGGTTCCAAGGATCCCAAGCCCACAAACCCATTCTTGATTCGGCCTGTGATTGATAATGAATCCCCTCTGAGAATTCCTGGTAAAAATGGCTGGGGGGAGGATTGTTTTTGCATTTTGTCAGTCAGAAAACTGTCAAATCTTTTACCCCACAGACACATTTAATTCAGAGCGAGAATCTGGGTTTATTGGTGGTATAATTTCCTGGTTTTGGGAATATTTCCCACAAATATAAGACCCTACTGGGAATCAAGGTTGGGGTTGATTCAACCTATGATTGATAATGAATCCCCTCCAAAATTCCTGGTGAAAATGGCTGGGGGAAGGATTGTTTTTGCATTCTGAAGGTCAGAAAACTGTCAAACCTTTGACCCCACAGACGCGTTTAAATCAGAGCGAAAATCTGGGTTCATTGGTGGTATAATTTTCTGATTTTGGAAAGTTTTTAAAATAATTAAAGCCTGTGACAAAAATTACCCGCAATTCCGCAAAAGGTAGGGAGTAACCCGCAAACCCGCAAACCCGCAAACCCGCAAACCCGCAAACCCGCAAACCCGCAAACCCGCAAACCCGCAAACCCGCAAACCCGCAAACCCGCACTAGAAATGAGCACATGGTCGAAGCACGTTAGGAGAGTTGGGTTTGGTTTTGGTTCTGTTTATACAGACATATTCTAAGCACATGCCGAGGACCTTCAAAACCCAGAATCACTGTGAACTGTGCTGTGGGACATTTGAATCCCTATGCGAGCCATAGACTGTCCGAAAAAAGAGGCCCACACCTGATTCGCATCCAGATGTCAAATATGGACTCATTCGCTATGTGGGTGTCTGTTTATAGCCCGGGAAATACGTGCGGGTTCCTCCAGAGAAGGTGCCAAAGACCCCCAAGACCGAGAATCACTGTGAACTGTGCTGTGGGACATTTGAACATTGATATGAAACACAGGCTTGCCAAACCCAGAAACCAACACCTGATCTGGATCCAGATGTCAAATCCGGACTCATTCGGTATGTGGTTCTCTATGTACAGCCCAAGGAACGCGTGTAAGTTTCCCAAAGGAAGGTTCCAAGGACCCCCAAGGCCATGAATCACTGTACCCTATGCTGTGGGGCGTTTGAATCACTATACGAGCCGTAGACTGTCCAAATCCAGAAACCCTTACCTGATATGGATCCAGATGTCACATCCGGACCCATTTGGTATGTGGGTTCCTATTTAGAGACCAAGGAACGCGTTTGGGTTCCCCAAAGGAAGGTTCTAAGGACCCCCAAGGCATGAATCACTGTACCCTGTGCTGTGGGACATTTGAATCACTATACAAGCCGTGGACTGTCCAAATCCGGAAACCCACACTTGATCCGGAACCAGATGCCAAACCCGGACTCATTTGGTATGTGGGTTTCTGTGTATAGCCCAGGGAACGCGTGTGGGTTTCTCAAAACAAGGTTCCAAGGGCCCCAAGTCCATGAATCACTGTACCCTGTGCTGTGGGACGTTTGAATCATTATACGGGCCATCGACTGTCTGAATCTGGAAACACACACCTAATCTGGATCCAGATGTCAAATCCGGACTCATTTGGTATGTGGGTTTCTGTGTATAGCCCAGGGAATGCGTGCGGGTTTCTCCAAAGAAGGTGCCAAGGACCCCTGAGACCCAGAATCACTGTGAACTGTGCTGTGGGACACCTGAATCACTACGCGACCCATAGACTGTCCGAATCCAGAAACCCACACCTGATTCGGATCCAGATGTCGAATCCGGACTCATTTGGTATGTGGGTTTCTGTGTATAGCCCAAGGAATGCGTGCGGGTTTCTCCTAAGAAGGTGTCAAGGAACCCCAAGACCCAGAATCACTGTGAACTGTGCTGTGGGACACCTGAATCACTACGCGACCCATAGACTGTCCAAATTCAGAAACCCACACCTGATTCGGATCCAGATGTCGAATCCGGACTCATTTGGTATGTGGGTTTCTGTGTATAGCCCAGGAAACGCGAGTGGGTTTCTCAAAACAAGGTTCCAAGGATCCCAAGCCCACAAACCCATTCTTGATTTGGGCTGTGATTGATAATGAATCCCCTCTGAGAATTCCTGGTGAAAATGGCTGGGGGGAGGATTGTTTTTGCATTTTGTCAGTCAGAAAACTGTCAAATCTTTTACCCCACAGACACATTTAATTCAGAGCGAAAATCTGGGTTCATTGGTGGTATAATTTCCTGGTTTGGAAATATTTCCCACAAATATAAAACCCTACTGGGGATCAAGGTTGGGGTTGATTCAACCTATGATTGATAATGAATCCCCTCCAAAATTCCTGGTGAAAATGGCTGGGGGAAGGATTGTTTTTGCATTCTGAAGGTCAGAAAACTGTCAAACCTTTGACCCCACAGACGCGTTTAAATCAGAGCGAAAATCTGGGTTCATTGGTGGTATAATTTCCTGATTTTGGAAAGTTTTTAAAATAATTAAAGCCTGTGACAAAAATTCTGGGGATCAAGGTTGGGGTTGATTCAACCTATGATTGATAATGAATCCCCTCCAAAATTCCTGGTGAAAATGGCTGGGGGAAGGATTGTTTTTGCATTCTGAAGGTCAGAAAACTGTCAAACCTTTGACCCCACAGACGCGTTTAAATCAGAGCGAAAATCTGGGTTCATTGGTGGTATAATTTTCTGATTTTGGAAAGTTTTTAAAATAATTAAAGCCTGTGACAAAAATTCTGGGGATCAAGGTTGGGGTTGATTCAACCTATGATTGATAATGAATCCCCTCCAAAATTCCTGGTGAAAATGGCTGGGGGAAGGATTGTTTTTGCATTCTGAAGGTCAGAAAACTGTCAAACCTTTGACCCCACAGACGCGTTTAAATCAGAGCGAAAATCTGGGTTCATTGGTGGTATAATTTTCTGATTTTGGAAAGTTTTTAAAATAATTAAAGCCTGTGACAAAAATTACCCGCAATTCCGCAAAAGGTAGGGAGTAACCCGCAAACCCGCAAACCCGCAAACCCGCAAACCCGCAAACCCGCAAACCCGCAAACCCGCAAACCCGCAAACCCGCAAACCCGCAAACCCGCAAACCCGCAAACCCGCAAACCCGCAAACCCGCAAACCCGCAAACCCGCAAACCCGCAAACCCGCACTAGAAATGAGCACATGGTCGAAGCACGTTAGGAGAGTTGGGTTTGGTGTGGTTTCCGTAAACACGGACATATTCTGAGCACGTGCCGAGGACCTCCAAGACCAAGAATCGCTGGACACTGTGCCGTGGAACATTTTTACCACTATATGAATCATAGACTCTCCGAAACCAGGCGCCGACACCTGATTCGGGTCCATACGTCAGGTCTGGGCTCACTGGGTATGTGGGTTTCTTTGTATAGCTCAGGGAACGCGTGTGGGTCTCTCAGGAGAAGGTTCCAAGGACCCCCAAGACCCAGAATCACTGTGAACTGTGCTGTGGGACATTTGAATCACTACGCGACCCATAGACTGTCCAAATCCAGAAACCCACACCTGATTCGGATCCAGATGTCAAATCCGGACTCATTTGGTATGTGGGTTTCTGTGTATAGCCCAAGGAACGCGTGCGGGTTTCTCCAAAGAAGGTGCCAAGGACCCCCAAGACCCAGAATCACTGTGAACTGTGCTGTGGGACACCTGAATCACTACGCGACCCATAGACTGTCCAAATCCAGAAACCCACACCTGATTCGGATCCAGATGTCGAATCCGGACTCATTTGGTATGTGGGTTTCTGTGTATAGCCCAAGGAATGCGTGCGGGTTTCTCCAAAGAAGGTGCCAAGGACCCCCAAGACCCAGAATCACTGTGAACTGTGCTGTGGGACACCTGAATCACTACGCGACCCATAGACTGTCCAAATCCAGAAACCCACACCTGATTCGGATCCAGATGTCGAATCCGGACTCATTTGGTATGTGGGTTTCTGTGTATAGCCCAAGGAATGCGTGCGGGTTTCTCCAAAGAAGGTGCCAAGGACCCCCAAGACCCAGAATCACTGTGAACTGTGCTGTGGGACACCTGAATCACTACGCGACCCATAGACTGTCCAAATCCAGAAACCCACACCTGATTCGGATCCAGATGTCGAATCCGGACTCATTTGGTATGTGGGTTTCTGTGTATAGCCCAAGGAACGCGTGCGGGTTTCTCCAAAGAAGGTGCCAAGGACCCCCAAGACCCAGAATCACTGTGAACTGTGCTGTGGGACACCTGAATCACTACGCGACCCATAGACTGTCCAAATCCAGAAACCCACACCTGATTCGGATCCAGATGTCGAATCCGGACTCATTTGGTATGTGGGTTTCTGTGTATAGCCCAAGGAATGCGTGCGGGTTTCTCCAAAGAAGGTGCCAAGGACCCCCAAGACCCAGAATCACTGTGAACTGTGCTGTGGGACACCTGAATCACTACGCGACCCATAGACTGTCCAAATCCAGAAACCCACACCTGATTCGGATCCAGATGTCGAATCCGGACTCATTTGGTATGTGGGTTTCTGTGTATAGCCCAAGGAACGCGTGCGGGTTTCTCCAAAGAAGGTGCCAAGGACCCCCGAGACCCAGAATCACTGTGAACTGTGCTGTGGGACACCTGAATCACTACGCGACCCATAGACTGTCCAAATCCAGAAACCCACACCTGATTCGGATCCAGATGTCGAATCCGGACTCATTTGGTATGTGGGTTTCTGTGTATAGCCCAAGGAATGCGTGCGGGTTTCTCCAAAGAAGGTGCCAAGGACCCCCAAGACCCAGAATCACTGTGAACTGTGCTGTGGGACACCTGAATCACTACGCGACCCATAGACTGTCCAAATTCAGAAACCCACACCTGATTCGGATCCAGATGTCGAATCCGGACTCATTAGGTATGTGGGTTTCTGTGTATAGCCCAAGGAACGCGTGCGGGTTTCTCCAAAGAAGATGCCAAGGACCCCCGAGACCCAGAATCACTGTGAACTGTGCTGTGGGACACCTGAATCACTACGCGACCCATAGACTGTCCAAATCCAGAAACCCACACCTGATTCGGATCCAGATGTCGAATCCGGACTCATTTGGTATGTGGGTTTCTGTGTATAGCCCAAGGAATGCGTGCGGGTTTCTCCTAAGAAGGTGTCAAGGACCCCCAAGACCCAGAATCACTGTGAACTGTGCTGTGGGACACCTGAATCACTACGCGACCCATAGACTGTCCAAATTCAGAAACCCACACCTGATTCGGATCCAGATGTCAAATCCGGACTCATTAGGTATGTGGGTTTCTGTGTATAGTCCAGGGAACGCGTGTGGGTTTTTCAAAACAAGGTTCCAAGGATCCCAAGCCCACAAACCCATTCTTGATTCGGCCTGTGATTGATAATGAATCCCCTGGGAATTCCTGGTAAAAATGGCTGGGGGGAGGATTGTTTTTGCATTTTGTCAGTCAGAAAACTGTCAAATCTTTTACCCCACAGACACATTTAATTCAGAGCGAAAATCTGGGTTCATTGGTGGTATAATTTCCTGGTTTTGGGAATATTTCCCAAAAATAACGACCCTACTGGGAATCAAGGTTGGGGTTGATTCAACCTATGATTGATAATGAATCCCCTCCAAAATTCCTGGTGAAAATGGCTGGGGGAAGAATTGTTTTTGCATTCTGAAGGTCAGAAAACTGTCAAACCTTTAACCCCACAGACGCGTTTAAATCAGAGCAAAAATCTGGGTTCATTGGTGGTATAATTTTCTGATTTTGGAAATTTTTTAAAATAATTAAAGCCTGAACAAAAAATTACCCGCAATTCCGCAAAATGTAGGGAGTAACCCGCAAACCCGCAAACCCGCAAACCCGCAAACCCGCAAACCCGCAAACCCGCAAACCCGCAAACCCGCAAACCCGCACTAGAAATGAGCACATGGTCGAAGCACGTTAGGAGAGTTGGGTTTGGTGTGGTTTCCGTAAACACGGACATATTCTGAGCACGTGCCGAGGACCTCCAAGACCAAGAATCGCTGGACACTGTGCCGTGGAACATTTTTACCACTATATGAATCATAGACTCTCCGAAACCAGGCGCCGACACCTGATTCGGGTCCATACGTCAGGTCTGGGCTCACTGGGTATGTGGGTTTCTTTGTATAGCTCAGGGAACGCGTGTGGGTCTCTCAGGAGAAGGTTCCAAGGACCCCCAAGACCCAGAATCACTGTGAACTGTGCTGTGGGACACCTGAATCACTACGCGACCAATAGACTGTCCAAATCCAGAAACTCACACCTGATTCAGATCCAGATGTCAAATCCGGACTCATTTGGTATGTGGGTTTCTGTGTATAGCCCAAGGAACGCGTGCGGGTTTCTCCAAAGAAGGTGCCAAGGACCCCCAAGACCCAGAATCACTGTGAACTGTGCTGTGGGACACCTGAATCACTACGCGACCCATAGACTGTCCAAATCCAGAAACCCACACCTGATTCGGATCCAGATGTCGAATCCGGACTCATTTGGTATGTGGGTTTCTGTGTATAGCCCAAGGAATGCGTGCGGGTTTCTCCAAAGAAGGTGCCAAGGACCCCCAAGACCCAGAATCACTGTGAACTGTGCTGTGGGACACCTGAATCACTACGCGACCCATAGACTGTCCAAATCCAGAAACCCACACCTGATTCGGATCCAGATGTCGAATCCGGACTCATTAGGTATGTGGGTTTCTGTGTATAGCCCAAGGAATGCGTGCGGGTTTCTCCAAAGAAGGTGCCAAGGACCCCCAAGACCCAGAATCACTGTGAACTGTGCTGTGGGACACCTGAATCACTACGCGACCCATAGACTGTCCAAATTCAGAAACCCACACCTGATTCGGATCCAGATGTCGAATCCGGACTCATTAGGTATGTGGGTTTCTGTGTATAGCCCAAGGAACGCGTGCGGGTTTCTCCAAAGAAGGTGCCAAGGACCCCCGAGACCCAGAATCACTGTGAACTGTGCTGTGGGACACCTGAATCACTACGCGACCCATAGACTGTCCAAATCCAGAAACCCACACCTGATTCGGATCCAGATGTCGAATCCGGACTCATTAGGTATGTGGGTTTCTGTGTATAGCCCAAGGAACGCGTGCGGGTTTCTCCAAAGAAGGTGCCAAGGACCCCCAAGACCCAGAATCACTGTGAACTGTGCTGTGGGACACCTGAATCACTACGCGACCCATAGACTGTCCAAATCCAGAAACCCACACCTGATTCGGATCCAGATGTCGAATCCGGACTCATTAGGTATGTGGGTTTCTGTGTATAGCCCAAGGAACGCGTGCGGGTTTCTCCAAAGAAGATGCCAAGGACCCCCGAGACCCAGAATCACTGTGAACTGTGCTGTGGGACACCTGAATCACTACGCGACCCATAGACTGTCCAAATCCAGAAACCCACACCTGATTCGGATCCAGATGTCGAATCCGGACTCATTTGGTATGTGGGTTTCTGTGTATAGCCCAAGGAATGCGTGCGGGTTTCTCCAAAGAAGGTGCCAAGGACCCCCAAGACCCAGAATCACTGTGAACTGTGCTGTGGGACACCTGAATCACTACGCGACCCATAGACTGTCCAAATCCAGAAACCCACACCTGATTCGGATCCAGATGTCGAATCCGGACTCATTTGGTATGTGGGTTTCTGTGTATAGCCCAAGGAACGCGTGCGGGTTTCTCCAAAGAAGATGCCAAGGACCCCCGAGACCCAGAATCACTGTGAACTGTGCTGTGGGACACCTGAATCACTACGCGACCCATAGACTGTCCAAATCCAGAAACCCACACCTGATTCGGATCCAGATGTCGAATCCGGACTCATTTGGTATGTGGGTTTCTGTGTATAGCCCAAGGAACGCGTGCGGGTTTCTCCAAAGAAGATGCCAAGGACCCCCAAGACCCAGAATCACTGTGAACTGTGCTGTGGGACACCTGAATCACTACGCGACCCATAGACTGTCCAAATCCAGAAACCCACACCTGATTCGGATCCAGATGTCGAATCCGGACTCATTTGGTATGTGAGTTTCTGTGTATAGCCCAAGGAATGCGTGCGGGTTTCTCCTAAGAAGGTGCCAAGGACCCCCAAGACCCAGAATCACTGTGAACTGTGCTGTGGGACACCTGAATCACTACGCGACCCATAAACTGTCCAAATTCAGAAACCCACACCTGATTCGGATCCAGATGTCGAATTCGGACTCATTAGGTATGTGGGTTTCTGTGTATAGTCCAGGGAACGCGTGCGGGTTTCTCCAAAGAAGATGCCAAGGACCCCCGAGACCCAGAATCACTGTGAACTGTGCTGTGGGACACCTGAATCACTACGCGACCCATAAACTGTCCAAATCCAGAAACCCACACCTGATTCGGATCCAGATGTCGAATCCGGACTCATTTGGTATGTGGGTTTCTGTGTATAGCCCAAGGAATGCGTGCGGGTTTCTCCTAAGAAGGTGCCAAGGACCCCCAAGACCCAGAATCACTGTGAACTGTGCTGTGGGACACCTGAATCACTACGCGACCCATAGACTGTCCAAATTCAGAAACCCACACCTGATTCGGATCCAGATGTCAAATCCGGACTCATTAGGTATGTGGGTTTCTGTGTATAGTCCAGGGAACGCGTGTGGGTTTTTCAAAACAAGGTTCCAAGGATCCCAAGCCCACAAACCCATTCTTGATTCGGCCTGTGATTGATAATGAATCCCCTGGGAATTCCTGGTAAAAATGGCTGGGGGGAGGATTGTTTTTGCATTTTGTCAGTCAGAAAACTGTCAAATCTTTTACCCCACAGACACATTTAATTCAGAGCGAGAATCTGGGTTTATTGGTGGTATAATTTCCTGGTTTTGGGAATATTTCCCAAAAATAAAGACCCTACTGGGAATCAAGGTTGGGGTTGATTCAACCTATGATTGATAATGAATCCCCTCCAAAATTCCTGGTGAAAATGGCTGGGGGAAGAATTGTTTTTGCATTCTGAAGGTCAGAAAACTGTCAAACCTTTAACCCCACAGACGCGTTTAAATCAGAGCAAAAATCTGGGTTCATTGGTGGTATAATTTTCTGATTTTGGAAATTTTTTAAAATAATTAAAGCCTGAACAAAAAATTACCCGCATTTTCGCAAAATGTAGGGAGTAACCCGCAAACCCGCAAACCCGCAAACCCGCAAACCCGCAAACCCGCAAACCCGCAAACCCGCAAACCCGCAAACCCGCAAACCCGCAAACCCGCAAACCCGCAAACCCGCAAACCCGCAAACCCGCAAACCCGCAAACCCGCAAACCCGCAAACCCGAAACCCGCAAACCTGCAATCCCGCACCCTTGAAACCCGCAAACCCGCAAACCCGCCAAACCCGCAAACCCGCAAACCGCAAACACTAAACCCGCAAACCCGGACCCGCAAACCCGCAAAACCCGCAAACGCACTAGAAATGAGCACATGGTCGAAGCACGTTAGGGAGTTGGGTTTGTTTTTGGTTCTGTTTAACAGACATATTCTAAGCACATGCCGAGGACCTTCAAAACCCAGAATCACTGTGAACTGTGCTGTGGGACATTTGAATCTATGCGAGCCATAGACTGTCCCCAAAAAAGAGGCCCAACACCTGATTCGCATCCAGATGTCAAATATGGACTCATTTCGCTATGTGGGTGTCTGTTTATAGCCCGGGAAACTACGTGCGGGTTCCTCCCAGAGAAGGTGCAAAGACCCCGCAAGACCGAGAATCACTGTGAACTGTGCTGTGGGACATTTGAAACATTGATATGAAACACAGGCTTGCCAAACCCAGAAACCAACACCTGATCGGATCCAGATGTCAAATCGCGGACTCATTCGGTATGTGGTTCCCTATGTACAGCCCAAGGGAACGCGTGTAAGTTTCCCAAAAGGAAGGTTCCAAGGACCCCCAAGGCCATGAATCACTGTACCTATGCTGTGGGGCGTTTGAATCACTATACGAGCCGTGAACTGTCCAAATCCAGAAACCCTTACCTGATATGGATCCAGATGTCACATCCGGACCCATTTGGTATGTGGGTTCCTATGTAGAGACCAAGGAACGCGTTTGGGTTCCCCAAAGGAAAGGTTCTAAGGACCCCCAAGGCATGAATCACTGTACCCTGTGCTGTGGGACATTTGAATCACTATACAAGCCGTAGACAGTCCAAATCCGGAAACCCACACTTGATCCGGAACCAGATGCCAAACCCGGACTCATTTGGTATGTGGGTTTCTGTGTATAGCCCAGGGAACGCGTGTGGGTTTCTCAAAACAAGGTTCCAAGGGCCCCAAGTCCATGAATCACTGTACCCCTGTGCTGTGGGACGTTTGAATCATTATACGGGCCATCGACTGTCCGAATCTGGAAACACACACCTAATCTGGATCCAGATGTCAAATCCCGGACTCATTTGGTATGTGGGTTTCTGTGTATAGCCCAAGGAATGCGTGCGGGTTTCTCCAAAGAAGGTGCCAAGGACCCCTGAGACCCAGAATCACTGTGAACTGTGCTGTGGGACACCTGAATCACTACGCGACCCATAGACTGTCCAAATCCAGAAACCCACACCTGATTCGGATCCAGATGTCGAATCCGGACTCATTTGGTATGTGGGTTTCTGTGTATAGCCCAGGGAACGCGTGTGGGTTTCTCAAAACAAGGTTCCAAGGGCCCCAAGTCCATGAATCACTGTACCCTGTGCTGTGGGACGTTTGAATCATTATACGGGCCATCGACTGTCCGAATCTGGAAACACACACCTAATCTGGATCCAGATGTCAAATCCGGACTCATTTGGTATGTGGGTTTCTGTGTATAGCCCAAGGAATGCGTGCGGGTTTCTCCTAAGAAGGTGTCAAGGAACCCCAGAACCAGAATCACTGTGAACTGTGCTGTGGGACACCTGAATCACTACGCGCCCATAGACTGTCCAAATTCAGAAACCCACACCTGATTCGGATCCAGATGTCGAATCCGGACTCATTTGGTATGTGGGTTTCTGTGTATAGCCCAGGAAACGCGTGTGGGTTTCTCAAAACAAGGTTCCAAGGATCCCAAGGCCATGAATCACTGTACCGTGTGCTGTGGGACGTTTGAATCATTATACGGGCTGTCGACGGTCCAAATCCAAAAACCCACACCTGATTCGGATCCAGATGCCAGATCTGGAATCATTTGGTATGTGGGTTTCTGT
>JAPJBO010002201.1:0-19337 GCA_030068145.1 Diplonema papillatum | reverse complement strand
TTCAGAGTTGAAGTGGCGGTTACACTTGGCACATGGCTGCATGATGGCAGGAGAAATGGCTCCTGCCATGCGCCCTGGCGGCTCGCCGGCAATTCCAGTCTCTCTCTCAGCCTGCCAGCCTGCGGCAGGGAGGACAAGATCCAGTCACCATCCGCCAGCTCCTGATTATTTTCAGACGACTGGCACTTTTTCTTTGCAGCTTCTACTGTAAGAGTAGCATCACTCAAATCTTGATTGGCTGCGGCGTTACTTACCGCTCTGAGTCTCTCCCGCTCCTCCTCTGGAGTCATTCGTGACGTCGCGCCCGTCGCTGGTTACTACTCGTGGTAAAACGTAAAACAGTGGCTCTGATTCTGAAGAGGTTTCGGCACAGAATTAGGAAGCGCTACAAGTAGAACGGGCTGGTCACTCGCGCATACCTGAATTATGCACGAATCTGTGTTTAGAAAACCGTTTACCCGTAGTCTGCGGTGTCAATGCCCAGTGCGCAACCAGGATACCGAGCCGGGACGCAGCAGCCAACCACAATGCTGGCACCTTGTTCGAGGAACGGATCCGACGGAAATCAGAATCGGAAATGGCGAACCCAAAAATGGCTGGGATTTTTTGGATGTTGGGTGGTGAGTTCGAATCCCACCCTGGGCAAATTTCAATGTTCGAGAATGGGCAAAAAGTTAGGCGACTGTTCGAGAATGGGGCTAATTCCCATTATAGAACTGTTTTTAACTTTTTGCCCATTATAGAACAGTCGCTAACTTTGTGCCCATTATAGAACTGTTTTTAACTTTTTGCCCATTCTCGATAACTGTGTGCCCATTATAGAACATTCCGCTAACTTTGTGCCCATTATAGAACATTCCGCTAACTTTTTGCCCATTATGGGGCAAATACCATTCTCACACAAAAAAACAAATTTTTACCATTCTCACACAAGTTTCAACAAACCTTACCATTCTCACACAAGCTCCAACAAATGTTACCATTCTCACACAGTCGCAACAAATGCTACCATTCTCACACAGTCGCAACAAATACCAAAGACCAGAGAGGCGGGTTTGAACCGACGCCACTCAAATCCTAAGATTATAAGACCCCAAACTTTCCAAAGGGCCAAAGTGACTTGAATTGCAATGTGTCAAGTTTGGGCATTCTCACCCGGGGAATACGCGTAAAGTAGTCGGGGTTGATTCGTGCTGAGCGGCGTGCTCTTCCCGGGAGTCCCGCCTGCCGGAAGCGTGCTGCCCGTCGAAAGCGCGCGCCAGGTCGAAGGCGAGCAGCATGTGAATCGGCCTTTTTTCCGGTTGATTGCCGCCGTCACGGTGGAGCTGCTTCTCTGTGCCTCTCCCTACCCGGAAGCCTCCGGACTGAGGAATGGTCTCCACTATCTTCCAAAGGGTGGGTGAGTGCGTTCTTGTGGCGAATCCCCAGGAGGCCCCGAGAGGCTTTTTGGGGGGCCCCGTCCGACGGGGAGTGACTGGTCTAAACGGTGGCTTCGGCAGTCCACACTGCAGCATCTGCCCAAGTGTTGGTAAGTGGTGGTACCGGCCAAATACCTGACTCAGCCCGGGGCTCTGGAGTGCAATGAGAGCTCCAGCCGGGGCTCCGGGCCCACACTGTCTCGAGCGCTCTTCGCTCTGCGGTTGGGGTCCTGATTGGCTTCGCTTCATGGAACCGTCGTGACTCTGGCGCCCCAGGCTTCCCTGCTGCATCACCCTCGCCGCCTGCGTGGTTGCAGCCTCACCGACCCTCACTGAGGCTCGGTAGGCTGCAGCGGGCCCGGCAGTGAGGCCTCAGTGAACAGGGCAAGCAGGTGCCAGGAAACACGCCAAAATATGCCCAGAAAACTTCGAAACTGAAGAACTTTGGGGCGAAAAGTATCCTGAATGGGCTGGGAACCCCCCCCAAAAAAAGAGCTACAAAAGGCTACAAAAGGCTACAAAAGCTACGCTGTAGCTAGCTATAGCTTCTTGTAGCTAAACCTCACACTGCCCTGTAGCTTTCTAATCATTTTGTGTGTACACGCGACTGTGTGAGAATGGTAGCATTTGTTGCGACTGTGTGAGAATGGTAGCATTTTGTTGCGACTGTGTGAGAATGGTAAGAAATTGTTTGGACTGTGTGAGAATGGTAGCATTTGTTGCGACTGTGTGAGAATGGTAAGAAATTGTTTGGACTGTGTGAGAATGGTAGCATTTGTTGCGACTGTGTGAGAATGGTAGCATTTGTTGCGACTGTGTGAGAATGGTAGCATTTGTTGCGACTGTGTGAGAATGGTAGCATTTGTTGCAACCGTGTGAGAATGGTAAGAATTGTTGAAAAAGTGTGAGAATGGTGTTTACCCCGCCCATTATAGAACATTGCTAAATCGTCACTTCTAGGACTCGATACCCCAACCTCCAGGCTGCCAAAATCTTGGGTCTACGTTTTGGTTCCCAACTCGGGTCCAGGTTTGGTCCAAGTTTTGGGTCAGGTTTTGGGCTCAAGTTTCGGTCCACGCGGGCCCGGTCTGAAGTCTGGGCCTAATTACTGGTAGCGCCAGGCCAGTAACCTGGTAACCAGACTGGTCCTGGACCTGGATTATGTCATCATGCCACGGAAAAGCCTCGAACAGACCGGGCGGTCGGCTCAGAGTCAGACTGCTGTCAGGCTGCGTGCAGTCTGGTAGTGTTAGTCTGGCCTCTGGCAGCTGACGCTTGAAGTTGAACTGGTTGCCGTCTATTGATGACCAACCCAAGTTTGGGGGACCCAAGCCAAGTTTGGAACCCAAGTTTGGGAACCCAAGTTTGGAACCCAAGTTTGGAACCCAAGTTTGGGACCCAAGTTTGGGACCCAAGTTTGGGACCCAAGTTTGGAACCCAAGTTTGGAACCCAAGTTTGGGAACCGAAGTTTGGAACCCAAGTTCGGGACCCAAGTTTGGGAACCCAAGTTTGGGACCCAAGTTTGGGACCCAAGTTTGGGACCCAAGTTTGGGACCCAAGTTTGGGACCCAAGTTTGGGACCCAAGTTTGGGACCCAAGTTTGGGACCCAAGTTTGGGACCCAAGTTTGGGACCCAAGTTTGGGACCCAAGTTTGGGACCCAAGTTTGGGACCCAAGTTTGGGACCCAAGTCTGGAACCCAAGTTTTGGGCACAACCTCAGGAAACCGTACTGTTTTGGTATTTCACCCCATTCTTGAATGGATTTCATAGGCTCGTCACTTCCTGCTGCCGTTGTCAACAGCGTTGATGCCCAGTTGCAGAACCGACTCCTCCGCGTTGGTTGCAAGCATCTTCCTGCGAAAAACAGCTGATTCGAAGACTTGGCAACTCCTTCAGCCGACTTTCACCCAGCTTTTCTCGGACCCAAAACTTGGAGTCCAAGTTGGACCCAAAGTCGCGGCCAAGATTTGGACTAAATCCAACCATTGGACCCAAGTTTGGGAACAATGCTGGTCGCGACGGTCGAGACGTGAAAGCAAACATCACGTACGAAGAGTAATAAACCCGTGTGCAGGTCTCTTCTGCCACGCCGGCGATGCAGAGTACCGCCTGCGTGCTAACACAAACTTGAACTTACTCTTGCCACGAGTCTTGGCAAACTTGGGAAAAGTAGGCACAAACTCAGGAAACCGTTCTGTTCAAGTTTTGGACCAGATTTAGACCAAAACCCGTCCTGAAGGTTGTGGTATCGAGTCCCCGAAGTGACGATTTTTAGCGAATGTTCTATAATGGGCAAAAAAGTTAGCGAATGTTCTATAATGCAGTGTGAGACTTAGCTAGCTATTTGGCCAGCTAGCTATTTTTAGCTATTTATAGCTAAAATAGCTAAAATAGCTGCCCAGACGACTGAAAATATGTTCACGTCTTTTTCGTCAGAAAACCTCAGGTAGGTGCCCAAAAATGCAAAAAAATTGCGACGAAACCAGATTTTCTGCCTCGTTCTCGTTTTCAGAGTCGCCCAACCCCCCCCTGGTACCCCCCCCCGCCCTCTCCGGGCCGTGTCACGGCGTGTGCAGGGTATCGATTTCCTGGCTGGTGACATTTTCCCGCTGGTCCATGTAGCAAACCTTTTTCGACGAGTTTTTGCTCGTTTTCAGCTCCGATGAAGAGATCCGTTTGCAGTGGGAAGGACAGGAATCGATCCCTGGCTGGTGACATTTCTTGGCTGGTCCACCGTGACTCCACGTGGCAGACGTTTTTCGAATTCCTGCTCGCGATCAGCTCCGATGCGAGAATTGGACCCGGAAATGAAAAGGATTGTTTGTGGTGCGTCGGGTTTCCCCCCAGGCACTACGATACAAGTCTACCAGCATTGTTAGCAGAGACTGCCAGAGTGCAGCAAGCCAGACCCAGGTCCAGTCCTACTGTGCAGTAGTCTACAGGGGGGAAGCCCGATGAAGGGGGGGGGGTAGCACGGTGAACCATGTAACATCTGCCTGAAAAATCCCGGTAAACTGTGGAAAACGGCACAAAATCCGAGAAAACAGTCGGAATAGTGACATTTCCGTTGAAAATGCTCAGTCAGCTATTTTAGCTATTTTAGCTATTTTCAGCTATAGCTAGCTAGCTATAGCTAGCTATCAGCTAGCTATAGCTAAGTCTCACACTGTATAATGGGCACAAAGTTATCGAGAATTGGGCCATTACATTGATGTAACAGTGGTTTTCGGTCAAATTCGGCCCATTACATTGATGTAACAGTGGTTTTCCGTCAGATTCTGCCCATTACATCGATGTAACAGTGGTTTTCCGTCAAATTTGGGCCATTACATTGATGTAACAGTGGTTTTCCGTCAAATTTGGCCCATTACATTGATGTAACAGTGGTTTTCGGTCAGATTTTGGCCATTACATTGATGTAACAGTGGTTTTCCGTCAAATTCTGCCCATTACATCGATGTAACAGTGGTTTTCCGTCAAATTTGGGCCATTACATTGATGTAACAGTGGTTTTCCGTCAAATTTGCCCATTACATCGATGTAACAGTGGTTTTCCGTCAGATTTGGGCCATTACATTGATGTAACAGTGGTTTTCCGTCAAATTTGGGCCATTACATTGATGTAACAGTGGTTTTCCGTCAGATTTGGGCCATTACATTGATGTAACAGTGGTTTTCGGTCAGATTTTGGCCATTACATTGATGTAACAGTGGTTTTCCGTCAAATTCTGCCCATTACATCGATGTAACAGTGGTTTTCCGTCAGATTTGGGCCATTACATTGATGTAACAGTGGTTTTCCGTCAAATTCTGCCCATTACATTGATGTAACAGTGGTTTTCCGTCAGATTTGGCCCATTACATCGATGTAACAGTGGTTTTCGGTCAGATTTGGGCCATTACATTGATGTAACAGTGGTTTTCCGTCAAATTCTGCCCATTACATTGATGTAACAGTGGTTTTCCGTCAAATTCTGCCCATTACATTGATGTAACAGTGGTTTTCGGTCAAATTTGGCCCATTACATTGATGTAACAGTGGTTTTCCGTCAAATTCTGCCCATTACATCGATGTAACAGTGGTTTTCCGTCAAATTCTGCCCATTACATCGATGTAACAGTGGTTTTCCGTCAAATTCTGCCCATTACATCGATGTAACAGTGGTTTTCCGTCAGATTTGGGCCATTACATTGATGTAACAGTGGTTTTCCGTCAGATTTGGGCCATTACATCGATGTAACAGTGGTTTTCCGTCAAATTCTGCCCGTTACATTGATGTAATGGCCCAAGTTTGGGCCATTACGTTGATGTTTTTGGGGAGGGCCAGTGCAACTTGGACCTGATAGAGCCGTACCGTTCGGCCGGGGGGCAAAGCCCCCCGAACCCCCCCTTATTTCGACTTTCCAGAACAAACCAAACCCGTACATTTCAGCTGTGTATGGCGGTGTCGGAAGCCAAGAAGGCAGGTGGTGAAATTGGAAACTGAAAAAAAAAAAATATTATTGGCCGGAGACCAAGCTAATGCCCTGGCTTATGTAAAAAAAAAAAAAAAGCGCGCCTTGCAACGTATGAGTCCGTCCTGGAGAAGATCCAGGACGTCATGCAGGCGCGGACCCAGTACGAGGGGCGAGGACAGAAGGTGTGGTCGTCCGCCTTGGCCACCGAGAAGCGGAAGAACCTCCTCGACCTGCTAACGGAGGAGCTCGCCCGCTCGAGCCAACTGCAGGGAGCGGCCCTGTCCCAGGCGCAAGACCGGATCCGGGCGAGGATCCAAAGCAGCTCCGGCAAGCACGCCTCGGCGTGGCTGTACGGCAACCCGGAAGCGGATACCGGGATGTGGTTGTCCTCGGCCGAACTGGCGGTGGCAGTACGCCTTCGGCTGGGGCTGCCAATTGCGGCCGCGCCAGGGGAGTGCCGCCTCTGCGGGCACGGGGCGACCGACGTCATCGGCTCGCACGCCCAAACGTGTTTCGGCAGCGGCCGCCGGACGCGCCTGCACAACGCGCTTCGGGACATTGTCGCCGACTTCGCACGTCGAGGGCTGCTGGGCCCCTCGATCGAGCGAGCCGTGTTCGCGAACACGCGGCGCAAGCGCCCGGACATCAGCTACGTCCGGGACGGCACCACCGTCCTACTTGACGTCGCAGTCACATACCCCCTACAGCTCTCGCAGCCCCACTACGCGACCAGGGCCGCAGCGGAGCCAGGGGGCGCAGCAGCCGCGTATGCTGTTGCCGTCAAGGAGCGTGTCTACAACAGGATCATCGCAAATGAGCCGGACCCGCGGGAGTGGCGAGCGGTGCCGCTAGTTGTAGACACGTTCGGGGCCTGGTGCCCAGGAGCAATCACGGAGCTGCGGCACATCGCCCGCGCGAACGCCCTCCGTGAAGACCGGACCGCTTCGGCCGCCTGCCAGGACCTCTTCCACCGCTTGAGCTTTTCTATAGCCCAAGGGGTGGCGAGGATCGTAATTGCATCTGGTGGGGCGCGACCGGACGAAGCGAATCCACCCTGATGCAGGGGGAAGAGTCACTGCATCGCGGGTTTTTTTACCTGGTCGGACCTGCACTCAGATGCAGGCCAGCCCAGGTCGCAGTGAGGTGGCGTTCACTGTGTGCTGAAGAAGCATTTCTTTGGACTACCGCTCCGGAAGCAACCGGATACCGGCAGCCCCGCTGTACCAACATGGCAAGTACAGTGTCCCGCGCTCCAAAAAAAAAAAAAAAAACAAAGAATCCGACAAGAACATGCCGAGCGACGGGGAGGTACTGCTGATAGGAGACGACGAGCTGCATGAGGCGTTGGCGAAGGTGTATTCACTATGCGGCGAGGTGGGGGATGTTGGGAAGGTCATGGAGAGCATTGGAAGGGTGGCCGGAGTGTCGAAGGTGCGTAGCGCCGGTGGATACTACAAAGGAAACGTGGTCAAGCTGCTGGAGATGGAGGACGGGTGCGACCTGGACCTGCTTGCAAGAGTGGCCGCTGAACATCGTTTCTCAATCAACCCCGCGGCATGGATCATCA
Source organism: Diplonema papillatum (assembly GCA_030068145.1). NCBI lineage: Eukaryota > Euglenozoa > Diplonemea > Diplonemida > Diplonemidae > Diplonema > Diplonema papillatum. The sequence continues at coordinate 11,892 of JAPJBO010002201.1, read as the reverse complement.
CGCCCCCTCCCGGCATCGAATTGGAGGCTTTTCAGAGACGAACCGCGCGAGAGGACCCGTTTTCGAACCCCCCCAAGGACATCATCGAGGCCATGGAGAAGGTAGGCATGCGGGCAGCGATTATGCGCCACTCGGCCACCGGGTATCGAGTATTCGCGGACAGGGAGTCAGAGGGGAAGATTAGCGCCTTCGCAGAGCGTTTGGACGCGGCAGGGATGGCGGTAAAGCGGGATGGGGTTTTCGTTAAATCGAAAGAGCAGGCGGCGAGGGACAAGGAGGCGTACAGAGAGAGGCTTAAGGGAGAATTCGGGGTGGTGGGACTCAGTAGGACGCTGGCAGACTACGAAGTCCAGTTAGCCCTGAACCACGCTGGGGTGACAAGCGGATTCGAACTGATTCCGGCGTACGGTCTAACGCGGGCAACGACGACCTTTGCGGTGAAAGGGCTGGAGGAGGAAGAGGAGGCCCTACTGCAGAGTCTGCAGATCAAGATTGGAGCCAGGGAGCTACGCTTCGGGGAACTGGGCGTTTTGGTGGAGGGAGAGACGGGCGCCCCGCGGACCCCCAGAACGTACGCCCGAGCAGCGAGTCGCGGAGAGACGAGCGCATCCGATGACGAGGCAGCGGACGAACGGTCGAAGAGCGGAAATGACCAGGAATGCAGGCCACAGGGAGTGCAGGTAACCGAAAAAGGGAAGGGAGGCGCGCCGAAAGGGCGAGGAGCCGGCAAGAAGGGAAAAGGGGAGAAGGAGAAGACAGGCGCAAAGGCAAGGGCGGAGAAAGAGGACGCAGTTGGAGCGAAGAGGGGTCTAGAACGAGAGGGCGAGATGTCGGTGTCGCCACCGGCAAAGAGCAAGCCTGGGGAGCGGGTTGGAGAAGGCGGCGGGGGGACGTCACCGCTTGAAAACCCGCGCCCCGGGGACGACCCGATGGGCTCCTATTAGCCACGGTCTATAAGACGGAAACAAACAACCCCAACAACGTCAGGTCAACCTTATCAGTCAATTCCTCCCTCGAAATATCACCCAGCCCATCAGTCAATCCCTCCCTGTCACAACAACCAACCGAAACAACCGGTCCCTTACGTCCACGGCCTCCTCTGATCATACCGTCCACTAACGTCCGCCTTTTTCTCCCTTCCGAAAGAAGCCTAGTCCTACTGTCGTGCAATGCCTCCTCGAAGATGTGTCTTGAGAGATTTTTCGCTCGCCTACCCGCCGGCGATATCCTGGCGGTGAACGAGATTGGTCGTGAGCCCACAAATTTCCGCGAATACGCGAAGCGTGCTGGATGGAGTGTCGTCGTAGTGGGTACGTGCCCCTACGCGAACGGGCGCCCCCTGGCCCGAACGGCGATACTGATAAAGAAGCAATCCCTGATTACGCTATCACAGTGCTATTCGGGGTACGGGGCGTGCAGCGCGGATCTGCAGGTGGCTGGCGAGACATTGCGAGTGGTAAGTGTATACGTTCCGTGCCACAAACGTGATGCCCTGACGGATCGACTTGGAGACTGGATAGCGTCGCGTGCTCGGGACTGTGTGACTGATGTTGCAGTTGTCGGGGATTTTAATCCGCGGACAACCCCCCAAGTAGAGATTCGAGTACGGAGGGAAAATCTGCAGGAGCTGGTTCGGTCGCAAACCACGTTCGCGAGGTCCAACGCCGCGTCATCCCTGGATAGGGCGTTTGTACCGAGAAGTTCGCGCTGGAGCTTGGACAGAATACGGTTCACCGGTGGAAGCGATCACGCCGTACTAATCCTCCGATTCGACAAATTCCTGAAGAAGCCTCCGGCCATGATCTACCCATCGAAGCGACAAGTCCTCGACCAGACGGCCTTTTCCGATTTGCTGAACACACTGGATGAAACGGGTGCAAGCCCCCCACCGCGACCCAGAAGCACGAAGGTGGCGAGGCTGCAGGACGCTCTCTACCGACGGATCCTTCTCCGAAGCGCGGCCGGCCCGGAGCAAAAGAAGTTGTTGAACGCCGAGATACGATCTGTACGGAAGAAGTTGGACGTGGTCGCGATGAAGCAGAGGCCGCCCAACCTGACGACTCCGTACCAGCCTCCGTTGCTGGAAAATCCCGACGCCTTTACAGCTTTCCTCCGAAACAAGTATAAATCCGACACGCCCAGTCCCCCGATAATCATACCCCCGGACACCGAAGCAGTCGCATTGACAACCGAAGACCTCAGGACGGCAATCGAAGCCATCCGGCCCACCGCGAGAACGGCAGATTTTTCACCGAAGTTTCTGAGAGTTATGTCTGAAGAAGCCGTACAATCAACAACGGATGAGCTGAATAGATGGGTTCGTGAAGGCGTCCCGGCGCGTCAGCGGTTGTCGTGGATTTTCTTGTTTTGGAAGGGAAAGGCGCTGCGAAGGTCGGAGCCGAGGGGGTATCGCCCGATCGCCATAATGCCCCTTTTCGCAAAGCTTTTGCACTCGACGCTGTACCAGAAGATGAAGCCGCTCGTGCAATCGGTGGTCCTCAGGTACAAATTCCAGTTCGGGTGCGGCAGCCGGAGCGGGGCAGCACAGGTAGTGCTTTATGCGAAGGAATGGCTGGAATCGGGTTCAGGCACGGAGCCCGACGATGAACACCTGCTGCTGCTAGTCGACGTTCTCGCGGCATTTGACACGATACCGCATGAAAAGCTGGTTCGGACGGTCGAGAGGTTGCTTGGTCCCGAGTGGGCGAGGACGATAGCGAGGGTCATCGAGGATCAGGAAGTGTCGATTGTGCACTATGACGGTTTCACCCCGCCGGTTGGCATGAAACGCGGCGTTCTCCAGGGATCACCCCTCAGCGTGCTGCTGTACATCTTGTATACCTGCGAGCCTCCCCCCGAGGATGAAACACGGGCATACGTCGATGACCTGGTTGCACGTACGACGAGATCAAGACTCCAAGGAACGTACAGGGCCCTAAAGAAGTGGGCGACATCGAAAGACCTGGAGTTGGCTGAGGAAAAGACGGTTGTACTGGCGAGGTCTTCCTTCGCATGGAGCTCGGATCCCATCCGTGAAACCACCAACCGGGCAAGACTGCTGGGCGTGTGTATCCATGCGGGCGGACGACTGAGTGGGTGCGACAATGACGCCAAGTGCATGGAAAGGCTGGCGCGCCTCGTCGACTTCACAAACTCCCACGTGCACCGCTCCACAAGGCGAAAATGCGCCTTTTTCAGCAGCCACGTGCTCCCCATCGTATCGATGCACTGTCTTTCGTCTTGCTTCGACCCGCGGGCGCCGAAGCTCGTTGCAGCCCACGCGAGTCTCTTTCCCAAGCATCGCCACAGCAGGGGGATAAAGGATTTCGCGTGGTGCAAAGACGGCTTTGCCTGCCAAAATGTCGAGACATATGCGGCGCTACAACGAACGCGGGCGGTACTGGCTCATCGACCTGACGAGGCGAAAAGCGCACTGCCGGTCGAAGGATTCCGGCGAAGGCCGCCACACCCGACGGTCGAGGGAGAGGACGTTTTGGAACGGTTAGACGCGCTACTGGGGACGGATGAATTCTCGGAGCCGCGGGAAATGGTGGTGGCGACCGACGGGGGGTTCCTGGAAGACGAATCACGCGGGTCCGCCGGGGTGTCAATTGGCACGACGTCGTTCGGCTGCATGGTGAGGGGCACGGTGACATCGAGTACGGAGACCGAGTTGGCCGCCATCTACCTGTTAGCGACGACATTACGGCGGCGTGAAGTCGCACCCGACCGTGTCACGTGGTACAGCGACAGCGAGGCCGCAATCTTGCGTGTCCGCCGCGGAGAGCCCGGCGACCCCGTCGCCAACGCAGTAGGCGAGTACGCGCAGTGCCTTCGATGGAGTAAGGGGCACGCCGACAACGCCTTCATCAACCGGGCGGACGAGGCGGCGACCCAGGCACTCCGGGACAGAGGACCGGGTCTAAGCATGGAGTTGCTCCACCTTTTAAACGGGGTGAAGTCTGTGTGCTGTCTCGTGGCTGAGGAGTTCCCGATGCTGGAGAGCCCCATCCGTTTCGTGCGGCGCGTCTGGCGTCACCGCCGCACGAAGACGGCCATGAGGAGTATCCGAGAGCTGGCATCGGCAAAGACGACAAAGGGAAGCACCCTCGGCTCCCTCGAGACCATACCCGGGGCGGCAGACCTCCTGCAGTCCATCGTGCGGCGTGCGGTAATGCCTCGAGGCACAAAGGTCAACTGTATACGGTGCGCGGAGATGGCAACCGCCCAGCATGTACTGCTGGCAGACGACGCGACGCACAATGATGTGTCTGATATCATGGAAGCATACCCACAAGACCGACCACATCTGAGGCGACTCCTCGAAGACTTTGCGACAAGACGAAGGCCCACAATCCGCCACGTGGCCAGGCGCGTGAAAGCGCTATGTGACGACCCGCTCGCGGCTCGTTGGTCATCCCTCGTTTTGAGATATCTCGATTAGTGCATGCTTGATTTGACAGTGAAAAAGGCGACTAGCGGAAAGGAGAAAGACAGTAAGGAGAGTGGACATTGGGCGGCCGACAAAAAAAAAAAAAACGCTAACCCAAACAACTTCCGCCGGCAGAGAAACCTTGCCTAAAGAAATCAACTGCCTTCGGGTAGGCTAGTCTGACACGAGTTGTCGTCGGGAAAAAAAAAAAAAAAAAAAAATTCCCACGGGCTCGGGAGATTTGGGGGTGGGTGGGTCCCCCCCCCCCCCCCCCCCTTTGGGCGGGCAGTTGGCCCGCCCGGGTAATAATCCGGCGTCCCTTCGAGAATGGGCAAAAAGTTAAATTGTGTTCGAGAATGGGAATTAGCCCGCGGGCTAATTCCCAGGGGCTAATTCCCATTAGGGTAGGCGGTTTTTTTTTTTTTTGGCCCATGTCCGTCGGCCCACAGAAATTTACGCGCGCGCGCGCAAAAAAAAAACTTTTCAGAAAAAAAAAACTTTTGCCACAAGACTTTCTGCTACTGGATGTCACACCGTATGTACCGGCTACACACCGCTTCATACCTATGTACCGGCTACACACCGCTTCATACCGTATGTACCGGCTACACACCGCTTCACACCGTATGTACCGGCTACACACCGCTTCACACCGTATGCCGGCTACACACCGCTTCACACCGTATGTACCGGCTCTACCTACCGCTTCACACCGTATGAATGTACCGGCTCTACCTACCGCTGCACACCGTATGTACCGGCTCTACCAACCGCTTCACACCGTATGTACCGGCTCTACCTACCGCTTCACACCGTATGTACCGGCTCTACCTACCGCTTCACACCGTATGTACCGGCTCTACCTACCGCTTCACACCGTATGTACCGGCTCTACCTACCGCTTCACACCGTATGTACCGGCTATACTACTGGCCGGTCCGCTGTTGGCACTTTTGTGCCCGTTGTTGGTGGAATTCCTGGACGATGAGCTCAAAGATGAATGTGGTGAGCTTGATGTGTCCGAGGGGTTGCGGTGGCAGTCTAGAGTTCAACAGTTCCATAGTCGAAGGCTGCAGAGGATAGACGATGCCACAGGAGAAAAAACACTCGGGTTTAAACTCGAGATCGCGGTTCGCCGGGTACGCCGCGAACGATAAAGCAGTGAACCAGAGGACTGTCGATTGTGCGGGTGTCCGTCAATCTTGTATCTCTCTTCTGACATGCCCCATTGCGATGTCACGGTCCGAGTGCCGTTTTCTTCGCAAATATACCTCGGCACAAGCATTGCCGCCGGTCAAGTGCAAAGCACTATGTCGCAAGCACCGCGAACGCATCGCTTGCCCTGCGTCCTTTTAATGCCTCCTCAGTCGAGTCTCAGATACGTCCCTACTAGTAGCTGCTCCAGGCGTCGGAAGGCATAGACGCGTGCACTGCCCGCGGACTGGTTCTGTGTGATAATCGCACCACAGCGGCAAAAAAACCCCCCGACATGCCTTGCCGGTAAAACCGCGCACGGTTTCGAGGCTGAGGCTGTGCTTGTATCCCGCGTGCTTCGACTGCGTCCAGCAGGAGCTGGCTAAAGCTACGCAAATCTTGCTGTTTAGATTGGCACCAACGTCAAAGTATCACGATATTGCTTGCCCAGCGCACCAACCCAGCACCGGGCATAGTCGGCTTCAAAGTCAATACACACTGAGGTAAACAACGTCTACGCGATTTGCATCGCCGTGAAGTATCGGTGTGATGAACAGGTTTTCGACTTTTCCCGAGCCGGACACGCTCGTGACTACGCCTGCAGTCGCTCTCACGACCGGTTCCAATGCACAGATCCCAAAAGTTTTTTTTTTGCAAAAGTTTTTTTTTTCCGGGGGGTTCCAAAAATTTACGCGCGCGCGGACATGGGCCAAAAAAAAAAAACCGCCTACCCTTATAGCACATTTTCTTAACTTTGTGCCCATTATAGAACTATTCTTAACTTTTTGCCCATTATAGAACTGTTCTTAACTTTGTGCCCATTATAGAACTATTTTTAACTTTTTGCCCATTCTCGATAACTTTGTGCCCATTATACAGTGTGAGACTTAGCTATAGCTAGCTGATAGCTAGCTATAGCTAGCTAGCTATAGCTGAAAATAGCTAAAATAGCTAAAATAGCTGACTGAGCATTTTCAACGGAAATGTCACTATTCCGACTGTTTTCTCGGATTTTGTGCCGTTTTCCACAGTTTACCGGGATTTTTCAGGCAGATGATCAGCATGAGGTTCACCGTGCTACCCCCCCCCTTCATCGGGCTTCCCCCCTGTAGACTACTGCACAGTAGGACTGGACCTGGGTCTGGCTTGCTGCACTCTGGCAGTCTCTGCTAACAATGCTGGTAGACTTGTATCGTAGTGCCTGGGGGGAAACCCGACGCACCACAAACAATCCTTTTCATTTCCGGGTCCATTTCTCGCATCGGAGCTGATCGCGAGCAGGAATTCGAAAAACGTCTGCCACGTGGAGTCACGGTGGACCAGCCAAGAAATGTCACCAGCCAGGGATCGATTCCTGTCCTTCCCACTGCAAACGGATCTCTTCATCGGAGCTGAAAACGAGCAAAAACTCGTCGAAAAAGGTTTGCTACATGGACCAGCGGGAAAATGTCACCAGCCAGGAAATCGATACCCTGCACACGCCGTGACACGGCCCGGAGAGGGCGGGGGGGGGTACCAGGGGGGGGTTGGGCGACTCTGAAAACGAGAACGAGGCAGAAAATCTGGTTTCGTCGCAATTTTTTTGCATTTTTGGGCACCTACCTGAGGTTTTCTGACGAAAAAGACGTGAACATATTTTCAGTCGTCTGGGCAGCTATTTTAGCTATTTTAGCTATAAATAGCTAAAAATAGCTAGCTGGCCAAATAGCTAGCTAAGTCTCACACTGCATTATAGAACATTCGCTAACTTTTTGCCCATTATAGAACATTCGCTAAAAATCGTCACTTCGGGGACTCGATACCACAACCTTCAGGACGGGTTTTGGTCTAAATCTGGTCCAAAACTTGAACAGTACGGTTTCCTGAGTTTGTGCCTACTTTTCCCAACTTTGGACCCAAGTTTGCCAAGACTCGTGGCAAGAGTAAGTTCAAGTTTGTGTTAGCACGCAGGCGGTACTCTGCATCGCCGGCGTGGCAGAAGAGACCTGCACACGGGTTTATTACTCTTCGTACGTGATGTTTGCTTTCACGTCTCGACCGTCGCGACCAGCATTGTTCCCAAACTTGGGTCCAATGGTTGGATTTAGTCCAAATCTTGGCCGCGACTTTGGGTCCAACTTGGACTCCAAGTTTTGGGTCCGAGAAAAGCTGGGTGAAAGTCGGCTGAAGGAGTTGCCAAGTCTTCGAATCAGCTGTTTTTCGCAGGAAGATGCTTGCAACCAACGCGGAGGAGTCGGTTCTGCAACTGGGCATCAACGCTGTTGACAACGGCAGCAGGAAGTGACGAGCCTATGAAATCCATTCAAGAATGGGGTGAAATACCAAAACAGTACGGTTTCCTGAGGTTGTGCCCAAAACTTGGGTCCCAAACTTGGGTCCCAAACTTGGGTCCCAAACTTGGGTCCCAAACTTGGGTCCCAAACTTGGGTCCCAAACTTGGGTCCCAAACTTGGGTCCCAAACTTGGGTCCCAAACTTGGGTTCCCAAACTTGGGTCCCGAACTTGGGTTCCAAACTTGGGTTCCAAACTTGGGTTCCAAACTTGGGTCCCAAACTTGGGTCCCAAACTTGGGTCCCAACTTGGGTTGGTCATCAATAGACGACAACCAGTTCAACTTCAAGCGTCAGCTGCCAGAGGCCCAGACTAACACTACCAGACTGCACGCAGCCTGACAGCAGTCTGACTCTGAGCCGACCGCCCGGTCTGTTCGAGGCTTTTCCGTGGCATGATGACATAATCCAGGTCCAGGACCAGTCTGGTTACCAGGTTACTGGCCTGGCGCTACCAGTAATTAGGCCCAGACTTCAGACCGGGCCCGCGTGGACCGAAACTTGAGCCCAAAACCTGACCCAAAACTTGGACCAAACCTGGACCCGAGTTGGGAACCAAAACTTAGACCCAAGATTTTGGCAGCCTGGAGGTTGGGGTATCGAGTCCCAGAAGTGACGATTTAGCAATGTTCTATAATGGGCAAAAAGTTAGCGGAATGTTCTATAATGGGCACAAAGTTAGCGGAATGTTCTATAATGGGCACACAGTTATCGAGAATGGGCAAAAAGTTAAAAACAGTTCTATAATGGGCACAAAGTTAGCGACTGTTCTATAATGGGCAAAAAGTTAAAAACAGTTCTATAATGGGAATTAGCCCAATTCCCAGGGCTGGTGCCCATTACACTGCATTTACAGCACGGTTTTGTTAGATTTGCCCATTACAGCACGGTCTTCCTTAGATTTGCCCATTCGGTGTTTTCGAGTGCCCATTACAGCACGGTTTTCTTAGATTTGCCCATTCGGTGCCTCAAAAAGTGTCACTCGCGGGGGGCAAATACCATTCTCACACAAAACTACAAATTTTTACCATTCTCACACAAGTTTCAACAAACCTTACCATTCTCACACGGTCGCAACAAATTTTACCATTCTCACACAAGCTCCAACAAATGTTACCATTCTCACACAGTCGCAACAAATGCTACCATTCTCACGGGACAATTCCCATTATAGTACACTTCCTTATGTTTGTGCCCATTCTCGAACACTATTTAACTTTTTGCCCATTCTCGAACACTCGCTAACTTTTTGCCCATTCTCGAACACTTTTTAACTTTTTGCCCATTCTCGGGAGTCAATACCCAAGATAGTACGGTTTTTCTTAGAGTTGATCAAGATAGTACATGTTTCCTTAGAGTTACCCATTATAGTACATACCTCTTAGAGTTGATCAAGATAGTACATGTTTCCTTAGAGTTGCCCATTATAGTACATCCCAAGATAGTACGGTTTTTCTTAGAGTTGATCAAGATAGTACATGTTTCCTTAGAGTTGATCAAGATAGTACATCTTTCCTTAGAGTTGATCAAGATAGTACATCTTTCCTTAGAGTTGATCAAGATAGTACATGTTTCCTTAGAGTTGTCCATGATAGTACGTTTTGCTCTGGTACGGTCTCTTATCCTGTTCTGTTCTGTCCTGTGGGGCGGAACGAAGCCCGGGCAAAACGAGGCTGGGATAAGGTCCAAAACAGTACGTTTCCCGAGTTTGTGCCCAAAACAGCACCTTTTCCTGTTTGTGCCCAAAAGAGTACTTTGTTCTAACTTGAGTGCGGGTCCAAGTTTTGAGTCCAAGTTGTGTCCAAGTTTCTGCAGAACCAGGTTCGGTTAGCAAATCCAGACTCTCATCGAATCAAGGACCAAAATGGCAAGGTTTGCTGCCATGCCGATCAAAAACTGAAACACAACAGGCATCAATTCCCCTCAGCCGGGTTTTCCTCGCGTGCAGCACGGTGCACCGCGTTTGAGACCCAAGTTTGAGACCCAAGTTTGGGACCCAAGTTTGGGACCCAAGTTTGGGACCCAAGTTTGGGACCCAAGTTTGGGACCCAAGTTTGGGACCCAAGTTTGGGACCCAAGTTTGGGACCCAAGTTTGGGACCCAAGTTTGGGACCCAAGTTTGGGACCCAAGTTTGGGACCCAAGTTTGGGACCCAAGTTTGGGACCCAAGTTTGGGACCCAAGTTTGGGACCCAAGTTTGGGACCCAAGTTTGGGACCCAAGTTTGGGACCCAAGTTTGGGACCCAAGTTTGGGACCCAAGTTTGGGACCCAAGTTTGGGACCCAAGTTTGGGACCCAAGTTTGGGACCCAAGTTTGGGACCCAAGTTTGGGACCCAAGTTTGGGACCCAAGTTTGGGACCCAAGTTTGGGACCCAAGTTTGGGACCCAAGTTTGGGACCCAAGTTTGGGACCCAAGTTTGGGACCCAAGTTTGGGACCCAAGTTTGGGACCCAAGTTTGGGACCCAAGTTTGGGACCCAAGTTTGGGACCCAAGTTTGGGACCCAAGTTTGGAACTCAAGTTTTGGGCACAAACTCAGGTCCGAGTCAGGAAACCGTACTCTTTTGGTATTTCACCCAACCAGCAGCCCGTGCCTGGGCCACGGCTGGGAGGGGGGTCTCTAAAAAAAACGAAGAAAAAGCAAAAAGCAAGAGGCACCACATTCTTTTGGCGGCTCCGGAGAGCCGCGTTCCAGTTTTCGGGCAGGCTTTACGGGCCTCTTCGGGCCGGAAGGCATGCCAGAGAGACACAAGACACATGCAAGAGAGATGGGCTATGGAACAGGGGGGTTATCAGTGCGTGGGTGTCCAGTATCTGAGCCTTTCACACAAACCAGCCAGGTGGCGGTTGAGTGAGGCCAGGTGGAAGACCCGGGAGACCTCTGGCTTCTTTCTTTCTTTCTCTGCCACTGGAACTCGGAGGGGGGGAGAGTGTTGGAATGTGGGAAGCATGGTGGAATGAAAGGATGGTGTGGTGTGGCGGAGCACACGGTTGCTTGTTTGATTGCGGTGCCTCTCCCCGTAGGGCCTTGACGGCCGGGTATCGAGGCACCGGCGGGACGTTGGGGACTGACTATGGCTGTGTACTGGCCCGTAACTGGGCACGGTCCGTAGGCCGGCGCCCGCTGACTCTGCCCCGGCTATGCTTTTCGCCAGGGAAAAATAAAGCTTGCTCAGCGCCATTATCTAGTCCCAAATACAATACAGTTTCAGAATTGTTGCAGGAGAAGCCGGGTTGGCTCGAATAGAGGCTATTTACATTGCATGTTCAAATGGGCAACAGCCCCGAGCTCGCCGTTCAGCCAGCAGCGCGCAAGCAGGTGGCGAGCGCCCTCAGCGCGAGATCGCGTCTTCCGAGTCGGCGGAGCGCGAGGAGGCGGCGTCAGGCGTGATCGAGCGATTGGCGCCGCCACCCACGGGCTCGCCGGACGCCTGACCGGCGAGGATGGCGTAGCTCGGCAGAGTGCCGCACCTCTGCAGGTAGGCCAGGGCGAGTTCCGGGAAGACGAAGAGGATTGCCCAGAGGCGCTCCATGGCATCGGCGGGCGGAGGCTTCGAGCGGAGGCGGCTCTTCGCGTCGAGATCGGCGTCCATCGTCAGCCGGGATTGCACAGCTGCAGGGGCGTCACACCCGACGAAGAGGTGGAGCAGCGGGGCCAACGACCGGGTGCCGCAAATAGGGCACGGGAGAAACGCCTGTCTGCGATCCGCCCTCGAGAGGTCGCGCCATTCGGTGGCGTACATGGTCATCACCAGGTGGTGGTGGCCAGTGCGGAGCTGCCGCACCTCTCTTTCCGCCCGTGGTGCCAAGTGCTTGGGGCGGGGGATGCGGCGGCCAGAGACCAACCTGGCGAACGACGACGGGTTCCTGAGGAGGGTGGCCCTGTCCAAGGCGTCTCGTGCTCCAGCTTCACTGCTCTCCAGCCAGAGGACGGAA
>JAPJBO010002200.1:0-19344 GCA_030068145.1 Diplonema papillatum | reverse complement strand
TTGTCTTCGTCCTCTTGATACTTTCTTGGTGCTTCCTTTTACCGGGACGGATCCCGGTGCCGCTCTCCTTCGAGAGTGTCCACGGCAAGACACCAATAAAGTACAGCGTAATCGAGTGTAATCGAGTGTAATCGTTTGGATTAGAATGCAAAGAATCTGTGGCGATAATCTGCATCGCCGACGGCGCGGTTATCTCTTCGCACGTGATGTGTCATGCTTTCGCCTCTTTAGCTCGTCTTGATCGTCGCGCTCAGGCGCGCGTTTGGTGCTTCGCTTCTTCTTCGATTGCTCGTCGAGGTTCATCGGTTGCGCGTCGATTTCTGCTTTTTCCCGGCGCCTGGGCGATGGTCGTGGCGCATCGACGCGTCCTTTGCGTCTTTTCGGTACCGGCTCCGCCGCGGAGTCCGATTGCCGCTTCTTCGCTGGCGTTGGCGCCGTCTTCCCGACCTTCGCTGCTGATGTCGGCGTTGATGTTGCGGGTTCTCGCTCGTCTTCCTCTGCTTCCGGCAGAACGAGCACCACGTTCTCACGTTTCGCCTGTCTCGGCGCTGGCGCGGGACCCTCCGGCTCCGCCTTCCTCTTCTTCGTTGTTGTTTCTTCACCTCTCGCCACGGCCGCCCGGTGGTGCCCTTTCCTGCAGCAGTGCCCGGGTCTCCTACTCCTCAGGTCGGCGTGTTTCTTACAGCCGTCGCACGTCGGCATGCCATGATCGAGGCATCGGTGGTGATGGTTGCGACAGCACTCCGCTGTCGTCTTACACGTGGCGCACTGCGTCATCCGGTGCTCGGCACACATTTTTACGGCTAGGCCATCACCCTCCCTGTGATGGGCCTGGCAGCACCACGCCACCGACTTGCCCCGGCGCTTACACACGTCGCACTTCACCTTTTGGTGCCCGGGGCACACCCGCTCACCCCACTTTTCGTGTCGGGGAATCCCTTCCGGCACGAGCCACGGATCCCCTCCGACGACAGCCGACTTCTTCCCTTTCCTCTTCTCCGTAGCGTCATCGAAGGCCGCCCATCTCGCCGCACGCTCCGCCCTTTCTCTTCCGTACGTCGGGAAAAGGTCCATCCCCCACGCCTCGCCGGTGAACGCATGCCGGCTCGCCTTCAGCTGCGTCTCCAAGATTCCCATCGTCTCCTCGCCGCCGCGGAAAATTGGCCTCATCTCGTAGCCCGTGAGGCATGGGGGGGCCCCTACCGTTCTCAATGAACCTATCTTCTCCAGCTTTCTACCCGGCAGAAGCGGCCCCACCCCTTTCCGCTCAAGCGCTTCCCCGATCGTTTTCAGCATCCGCGCCAACATTCTCGCACGGATACACAGCGGCGTCCCACCTGTCGTCGCCACTAAACTGCCCGGTAGATCGAGCCCGGTGTACACTTCGAAGTCTACTGCGAGCTCTGCCGTCGAGACGTCACCCGCTACCGACCAGCACATCCCATCCAGCCAATACTGCAGCGCCCGGAACCACCTCTCTCCTGCTACCGCCGTGAAGGTCCCCGGTCCAGCGATCGCTTCGAAATTCAGCCGGCGCGGGGGGCAGTCGTCAGGGTGCAGTTGTCTCCAGGGGTGGCCGACTGCCCGGTCTCTTCCTTCTCTCTCCAGCCGTCGTCTCTCTTGCATGACTTCCGCCATGAATGTGTGCAGCACTTCGATGTTGATTCGACTTCCCTTCGGCAGAATCCCGTGTTCTTGCAGGCACGGAGGCCAAGTCGAGCGATCTGCGTCAACAATTTCGGCATACTGCTGTTGCATTCGGATTCGTTCATACGCCCGGCACTGCCACCAAATGTGGCCCAGAGTTTCTTCCGTCGCCTCGTCACAGCGTCTGCACAGCCCGTCACCTCCCCACAGCTTGGCAGCATGTGATTCCGTCATCACCGACCCTGCTACGACCTCGGCAACGTCCCGCGCGGCCGTCAGCGTTGTCGACGCCTTCAGCCCGTAGGCATTCGTCGCGGTGTAGTCGACACCCGCCCGTACCCCTCCGAAGTTTGTGCGCCTCTTCTCGAGCTCCCCTAGTCGCCAGCCGTGAATCGCCTTTCTCAGGGTGTGCCCTCGCTCCCCCTTACTCTGTCGCACCAGCCTCAGCACATTCCCTGCCTCGTCCTCGGCGTCGTCGAGATCTTCTGTCCATCGTATACCGAGCTTCTTTGCATGCTCGGCCGCAATACCGATCGGTCCCCATGCGCGGATTCTGCTGCCATACGCCCTTCGAACTGTTGCGACGCGGGCCCTCCATACCGGCCTCTTTCGGCACACTTCTGCGATCATGCCGAGCGACCGATATGGCAGCACTGTGTAGGGGTCGAGCATGTGGGCCTTGTTTAGAATGCCCAACACGGCCTCCTGTGCCCGATGCAGCCTCACCGGGTCCCAGACGCCTCTGAGCAATGCTGCGGTGAACTTCCCCAGCCCCCGCACCGTCGGAAGCGCGAACTCCGAGCCGTATGTCGCCGCCGGTAGAACCGCCATCGCCGCTAGCCCCGACCTCTGCGCCCTCGAGATCGGTAAGGCACCCAACCGTTCGGCCTCCTCTGCACGCTGGTCGTAGCGCAGGTCCGTTGTTCTGCGTGTCCGCTTCGTGCCGACCAGACATCCTACGATTGTAAGCTCTTCCTTCGTCACGATGTCGGTGCCACCTATCTTCAACTTCGCTTCGTACCCCTTCGGCGTCCCGAAAGCGAACGTCTTCGGTATCCCGATCGACATGCCGGTGTTCGCACAAAACCTGTCGACTTCCACCAAGGCGTCCTGCAAGCATGCTTCTCTGAGACGCGTCAGGAGGGTGAGGTCGTCCGCGAAGGACTCGCTCGTCACCCCCCCCACGTCGTCCACTCTGCGCACCACGATGGACAGCAGCGCGTTGATGAGGATCACGCTCAGGGGGCAGCCCTGCAGTATCCCGTTGGTGGTGTAAAAGATGTCTCCCAGCCCCATGTGCAACTTGTACCGCCTTCGTAGTCGCGCGTAAACATCGCGCAGCGGCCCGAGAATTCTCTCATGGAGGCCAAGATCCCCCACCAGCTTCAGCACGACGTCTCGTGGCACTTTGTCGAAGCACTTGGCAAAGTCTAGGGCCACGCCGTACAGCTCCTTTCCCGTCAAGAGAGCCTCTTCAATCTGCGAGGCGATTTCAAACACCACGTCCACGGTTCCGTGTTTGGGCCTGAACCCGTGCTGGCTATCTGCTATCCAGCCTTCTTGCCACTGGACGACGTCCCTGAGCCTCGTGCTCGCCCACAAGCGATAGACCGCGCTTGTGACGGTGATGGGCCGCAATGCCAGCGGGTCGAGGGTTTCGTCTTTCGGGATCAGCGTGACCGCGGCTTCCAACAACGCGTTCGGCCACGTTCCGGTCGCTTCTATCGCGTTGAACACCTCCGCCAGGGCGTTCAGCAACGGCAGTGGCAGCTTCTTTAACTCTGCTGTGCTCCATCCGTCCACGCCCGGGACTCCGGCACGCTGCTTCTTTCCAAGAACGCTCCTCAGATCATCGCCCGTCAAATCTCGGCACACCATCGGTCGACATCGGATGTATTCCGCATACTCCGCCTTGAAGGCTTCATAGCACGGTTCCGGTCTACTCGCGTACATCCGGTTGATGGGCGCCCATTCTTTCTGCAACGTCGCGTCGATCTCCCGTAGATTTGCCGTGTAGCGGCCATCCACTTTCAGCGCCACCAGACCGTCCGCCTTCTTCCTTCTGCACCACGGAAGCAGTTGCGCCCTGTTTGCACAGTGGAAGTTCTGCATCTTGCTCTCCAGCTGAGCTATTCTCCCCTTTCGCGCCTGTGCTGTCAGTGACCGGCTCCTCGCTTCCAGCTTCTGCCTCAAGGTCTGGGCGACGCTCAAGTCCGGCGGGCGTCGCGGCAAATCGCGCACCTTTGGTACTCGTCCGGCCATTGATTCCAGTCCCGATACTACGTTCTCCCACGTCTTCTCCAGCGATCTCGGCATGCACCCGGGTCCTTCCCCACTCAGTGTTTGCAGCCCTCGGATGTAGGCGTCGAGGCCGTTCAATATCTTCCGGAATCTGCTTGAGGCATACGTACCCGCGCCCGTCCCGGTGTCTGTCACGGACGCAAAATGTTCTCTCTTAGGCTTTCTTGTCTCACCCCGTCCTTGATAGGCGGCAACGGGCCCGTCGAGCAACCCCTGTTTCTCCGCCAGCTCGACCAGATACCCCTCGCACGCCTTAGTCGCCGACACCCAGAGCGCTTCCACGTCATCTGGTGCTGCATCTTCGAACCGGTGCTTCACTAACAACTCTTCCGCCCGCGCTGCTGCCCGTCCTTCGTGCGTCACGTCTACCTGGCTCATGGACCTTGGCATGCGGTACCTCTCACATGTGTCTGCAAACGCGGTGATGTCCAGCTCTACCGTCACCATCTTGTGGCTGGGCACCCGCTGCCCTTCCGCGTCTACGACGACGGTGGTTTCGCTCGCTACCAGTGAGTGTATCGCGACGTCGTTCAGCAAGACGTGATCGATGCGTGTGCCTCGCGTCCCCGTCTTCTCGTACGTCTTCGGGGCACCGCCATCGGTGCAGATCTCTGCGGCGTCGTACCATCCCGATCGCAGCATGCACGACATCGCCGCCGACGACGAGGGCTCCGCATTAAAATCGCCGGCCACAATGACCGGTACTCGTCCGAGACTTGCTGCTTCTCGGTGCACCTCCGCAATAATCTTCTCCCTCTCCGGCGCCGCCTTGTCCCCCGAGTTCGCATACAGTGTGAAGACATGCAAAAATTGGTTTCCTCTTCCAAGTCCGACGGCCACGTGCACCCACCTCCGGCTCGGTGACGGCTTCCCGACCACGAAGGCCGGCGCCGGTTTCTTCGCGAAGACTGCAACACCCGCTCCGCCGGCTTCCGCTATCCACGGTGATGCTTTGCCCTGCCGGTCAAGTCGCTCCCGACACGGTTCCCCCCACAGCGACTTCCAGTCTCGCCTGACGCCGTCCTCGAACTCCCTCTGACCCCAGTCGGTCAAAAGCGTCTCCTGTACCGCCAGAATGTCGACAGCGGCACAATCCAAAAAGTGTGCCCTCCCCCCGAGAGATGTCATGTTTATCGTCCCGAACTTCAGCGTCTCCCTTCCTCCTTGTAACACGCCCCCGTCCCGCTTCGGCGGCACC
This sequence comes from Diplonema papillatum, assembly GCA_030068145.1. Classification (NCBI taxonomy): domain Eukaryota; phylum Euglenozoa; class Diplonemea; order Diplonemida; family Diplonemidae; genus Diplonema; species Diplonema papillatum. The sequence continues at coordinate 14,198 of JAPJBO010002200.1, read as the reverse complement.
TGCTGCGACCTGGCGTCCGTTCCTTCATGTGCTGCGACCCTCACCGCGTGCTCGACCCGGCTCAACTCCACAGTTTCCACCGTGTCTGCATGTAGCGCCAGCTCCGCCAATGTGGTACCCGGGAGCAGGAGCCGGTCGTAGTGCTCCGGAACGTACGTGACCGCCGTCTGCTGCCCCGTGGCGCCCACGCGAGGTGCGTATCGTCGCAGGATGTGCGGCCTCCTGCTGTCCAGCACCCAGAGTACCGCTCCGGTGACCGTCGCGGCTGCCGTCAACGTCATCTCGTCCCCGTACTCGTACGGCCCCCGCATTGCCTCCACGTAAGCAAACCAGCTGCCGTACCTTTCGGACGGCGCGAAGTGTGCTTCGAATGTCGGGTCTTTTAACATCGCGTCCACAACCCGTGCACGAAGTCTCCTTACCGACCACCCCGGCAGTCCGGCTGCGACCGCTGCGAACTGGCAGGCCCCGTCCCCAGGGACTTCTTGCACACTCGCTCCCATCGCGTCCGCGGCTTCTCTCAACCTTAACCCCAGCGTTTCGTGCGTCTCTCCACCGCCACGCATCCCGTCGTTCCCCAGTCACGAACGCTTCGCCGCTGCTGGTTGGTGTGCCTTCTTCGTCTTCGCTAACGGTGACTTCCCCGGCGTTCCCAGCGGACGCTTCGGTTGCGTCATGTGGACGTCTTGAGACGGAGCCTCGGCCCGTCCCATCTTCTGCTTCGTCGGTGTGGCGACGGGCGTCTTCGGCGCCTTCTTCTTGACCGGGGTCCGGTCTACGGGCATCGCCGGGGGTGTCTTCGGCCTCATCGTCGCGACCATCTCCGTCAGCTTCGCCATCTGAGCACTGAGTGCTGCGATGTCACCTCGCAGCGCGTCGTTCTTCGCGCGTAGCTCCGCGTTCTCCGCCCGGAGCTGTCGCACCGCGCCATTGTTGTCGCCCGCGCCCTTCGGTTGCTCGGGTGTGCTCGTCTTTTCCTGACCCTGCCGTCGCAACGCCTCGAGGTACGACGAGACCTTCGGCGTCCTCTCCGCCCTTGCATCCCACACCTGCGATTTCGGCCGCCGTCCGGACCTGTCTTCCTCGGTCTCGTCATCGACCTTCATCAGCGCTCCTCCCGCGCTTATCAGTCGATGCGGGGGCGGCTCCTCGCTGGCGACGACGCGCGTGTCCCCATGCGTCTTGCTCCGGTAGGACGCGACTTGGCGACATGTCCATCCCGCCGCCTTCATGGTCGCCTCAAGATCCGAAGCGGCATCGCGCGCCTGTGCCCCCCTCACCAGGTAATGCATCGCGGGCGGACCCTGCTTCGCCGCCGCTTCGCCCAGCGATTCCCGCACCCGCTCGGACATGCCGTCTTCGACCCTCACCCCCAGCCGCGCGCGACTACGAGCAAGGCCCAGGCAGCCTTTCCCCTGCGCGAGCACGAGAGCGCTCTTCAGCGATGCTTCCTCGTCAGCTAGCCACACGACGTCGTTCGTCTCCGACCCCTCCTTCCAGCGCGGTATGCGTAGAAAGAGACCCCTCCTGCCCGAAATTCTCAGCAACCTCCCGACCTGCTCCTCTTCGACGCGCACCATCATCTGAAATACGCGGTTTACCCGCCGCACGTTGAACATGCTGTGCGGACTCAGGTCCACCTTCGCCTCTCCCGCGAGCCGCCTGCACTCCGCCTTCAGCACCCGCCCCCCCGATGGCTCCTGCAGGGCCGCCAACGTCTCTGCCCCGCACCATCGTGCATCTATCTCGGCGCAAATCAGCACCGTCGATGTCGGCGGGCGGTCAACCTTCTTCACGTCCGCGGGCGCGTACACCACGTCTCCCTCCGGGGACCTCGTCACGTACCCCGGCAGCACTTTCTCCGCGCCGTCAACTCGGCACACCACGTCCGTCCGCCTGCTGCCCTCCAGAGCCGCCACCGTGACCACCGCCGAGCCCTCCGGCATCCCTTCACGCCGTATCCTGCGCGCGCTCGCCATGGGCGCGAACGCCACCGTCGCTTCCGCCAGCTCGGTGTGGTCAACCACCGGCACTCCCCAGTCTTCCTGCCTCAGCTCTATCCTCGCCTTCCCGCCCCTCCGACTGCCTTCTCGCCTTCTTGTGCCTTCTTCTGTCCGTCCTCTTCCATCGCGCGCGCGGCCGTCGGCTTCTTGCCCGGCACCTCTTTCCACCCTCCGTTGCGCTTCTTTTTCTTTTTCCCCTGTTTTCCACCCGACGCCTCTTGCTTCGCCACGCCGTCCCCGCCGCCGCTGGTTTCGTCGTTCTCACCTGCACTCGCCTTGCCTTTTCCGCCTTTACCGCCCGCTTTCTCTGCATCTGAACCCGCGACACCGTCACCGCCGTCGTCCCAGCAGAGCTCGCGCTCATCCCCCTCGTCATCCGCCCAGCTGGGAGCGTTCGTCGTACTCTGCTTCTTCGCGCCATCCGTCTGAGCCTGCCTTACCAGCCCGCTGACTGCGGCCATCAGATCAGCCATCTGCTTTCCCTGAGCCTGCACCTGGGCGGCGAGTTCCTTGAACCCCGGATCCGTCATTGCGCGCTCTCGGGGTTGTACCGCTTGATGTGTACGCGTGTGTGTGTGTGTGTGTGTCGTCGGTCTTCTCTCTTTGTCTTCGTCCTCTTGATACTTTCTTGGTGCTTCCTTTTACCGGGACGGATCCCGGTGCCGCTCTCCTTCGAGAGTGTCCACGGCAAGACACCAATAAAGTACAGCGTAATCGAGCGTAATCGAGTGTAATCGTTTGGATTAGAATGCAAAGAATCTGTGGCGATAATCTGCATCGCCGACGGCGCGGTTATCTCTTCGCACGTGATGTGTCATGCTTTCGCCTCTTTAGCTCGTCTTGATCGTCGCGCTCAGGCGCGCGTTTGGTGCTTCGCTTCTTCTTCGATTGCTCGTCGAGGTTCATCGGTTGCGCGTCGATTTCTGCTTTTTCCCAGCGCCTGGGCGATGGTCGTGGCGCATCGACGCGTCCTTTGCGTCTTTTCGGTACCGGCTCCGCCGCGGAGTCTGATTGCCGCTTCTTCGCTGGCGTTGGCGCCGTCTTCCCGACCTTCGCTGCTGATGTCGGCGTTGATGTTGCGGGTTCTCGCTCGTCTTCCTCTGCTTCCGGCAGAACGAGCACCACGTTCTCACGTTTCGCCTGTCTCGGCGCTGGCGCGGGACCCTCCGGCTCCGCCTTCCTCTTCTTCGCCGTTGTTTCTTCACCTCTCGCCACGGCCGCCCGGTGGTGCCCTTTCCTGCAGCAGTGCCCGGGTCTCCTACTCCTCAGGTCGGCGTGTTTCTTACAGCCGTCGCACGTCGGCATGCCATGATCGAGGCATCGGTGGTGATGGTTGCGACAGCACTCCGCTGTCGTCTTACACGTGGCGCACTGCGTCATCCGGTGCTCGGCACACATTTTTACGGCTAGGCCATCACCCTCCCTGTGATGGGCCTGGCAGCACCACGCCACCGACTTGCCCCGGCGCTTACACACGTCGCACTTCACCTTTTGGTGCCCGGGGCACACCCGCTCACCCCACTTTTCGTGTCGGGGAATCCCTTCCGGCACGAGCCACGGATCCCCTCCGACGACAGCCGACTTCTTCCCTTTCCTCTTCTCCGTAGCGTCATCGAAGGCCGCCCATCTCGCCGCACGCTCCGCCCTTTCTCTTCCGTACGTCGGGAAAAGGTCCATCCCCCACGCCTCGCCGGTGAACGCATGCCGGCTCGCCTTCAGCTGCGTCTCCAAGATTCCCATCGTCTCCTCGCCGCCGCGGAAAATTGGCCTCATCTCGTAGCCCGTGAGGCATGGGGGGGCCCCTACCGTTCTCAATGAACCTATCTTCTCCAGCTTTCTACCCGGCAGAAGCGGCCCCACCCCTTTCCGCTCAAGCGCTTCCCCGATCGTTTTCAGCATCCGCGCCAACATTCTCGCACGGATACACAGCGGCGTCCCACCTGTCGTCGCCACTAAACTGCCCGGTAGATCGAGCCCGGTGTACACTTCGAAGTCTACTGCGAGCTCTGCCGTCGAGACGTCACCCGCTACCGACCAGCACATCCCATCCAGCCAATACTGCAGCGCCCGGAACCACCTCTCTCCTGCTACCGCCGTGAAGGTCCCCGGTCCAGCGATCGCTTCGAAATTCAGCCGGCGCGGGGGGCAGTCGTCAGGGTGCAGTTGTCTCCAGGGGTGGCCGACTGCCCGGTCTCTTCCTTCTCTCTCCAGCCGTCGTCTCTCTTGCATGACTTCCGCCATGAATGTGTGCAGCACTTCGATGTTGATTCGACTTCCCTTCGGCAGAATCCCGTGTTCTTGCAGGCACGGAGGCCAAGTCGAGCGATCTGCGTCAACAATTTCGGCATACTGCTGTTGCATTCGGATTCGTTCATACGCCCGGCACTGCCACCAAATGTGGCCCAGAGTTTCTTCCGTCGCCTCGTCACAGCGTCTGCACAGCCCGTCACCTCCCCACAGCTTGGCAGCATGTGATTCCGTCATCACCGACCCTGCTACGACCTCGGCAACGTCCCGCGCGGCCGTCAGCGTTGTCGACGCCTTCAGCCCGTAGGCATTCGTCGCGGTGTAGTCGACACCCGCCCGTACCCCTCCGAAGTTTGTGCGCCTCTTCTCGAGCTCCCCTAGTCGCCAGCCGTGAATCGCCTTTCTCAGGGTGTGCCCTCGCTCCCCCTTACTCTGTCGCACCAGCCTCAGCACATTCCCTGCCTCGTCCTCGGCGTCGTCGAGATCTTCTGTCCATCGTATACCGAGCTTCTTTGCATGCTCGGCCGCAATACCGATCGGTCCCCATGCGCGGATTCTGCTGCCATACGCCCTTCGAACTGTTGCGACGCGGGCCCTCCATACCGGCCTCTTTCGGCACACTTCTGCGATCATGCCGAGCGACCGATATGGCAGCACTGTGTAGGGGTCGAGCATGTGGGCCTTGTTTAGAATGCCCAACACGGCCTCCTGTGCCCGATGCAGCCTCACCGGGTCCCAGACGCCTCTGAGCAATGCTGCGGTGAACTTCCCCAGCCCCCGCACCGTCGGAAGCGCGAACTCCGAGCCGTATGTCGCCGCCGGTAGAACCGCCATCGCCGCTAGCCCCGACCTCTGCGCCCTCGAGATCGGTAAGGCACCCAACCGTTCGGCCTCCTCTGCACGCTGGTCGTAGCGCAGGTCCGTTGTTCTGCGTGTCCGCTTCGTGCCGACCAGACATCCTACGATTGTAAGCTCTTCCTTCGTCACGATGTCGGTGCCACCTATCTTCAACTTCGCTTCGTACCCCTTCGGCGTCCCGAAAGCGAACGTCTTCGGTATCCCGATCGACATGCCGGTGTTCGCACAAAACCTGTCGACTTCCACCAAGGCGTCCTGCAAGCATGCTTCTCTGAGACGCGTCAGGAGGGTGAGGTCGTCCGCGAAGGACTCGCTCGTCACCCCCCCCACGTCGTCCACTCTGCGCACCACGATGGACAGCAGCGCGTTGATGAGGATCACGCTCAGGGGGCAGCCCTGCAGTATCCCGTTGGTGGTGTAAAAGATGTCTCCCAGCCCCATGTGCAACTTGTACCGCCTTCGTAGTCGCGCGTAAACATCGCGCAGCGGCCCGAGAATTCTCTCATGGAGGCCAAGATCCCCCACCAGCTTCAGCACGACGTCTCGTGGCACTTTGTCGAAGCACTTGGCAAAGTCTAGGGCCACGCCGTACAGCTCCTTTCCCGTCAAGAGAGCCTCTTCAATCTGCGAGGCGATTTCAAACACCACGTCCACGGTTCCGTGTTTGGGCCTGAACCCGTGCTGGCTATCTGCTATCCAGCCTTCTTGCCACTGGACGACGTCCCTGAGCCTCGTGCTCGCCCACAAGCGATAGACCGCGCTTGTGACGGTGATGGGCCGCAATGCCAGCGGGTCGAGGGTTTCGTCTTTCGGGATCAGCGTGACCGCGGCTTCCAACAACGCGTTCGGCCACGTTCCGGTCGCTTCTATCGCGTTGAACACCTTCGCCAGGGCGTTCAGCAACGGCAGTGGCAGCTTCTTTAACTCTGCTGTGCTCCATCCGTCCACGCCCGGGACTCCGGCACGCTGCTTCTTTCCAAGAACGCTCCTCAGATCATCGCCCGTCAAATCTCGGCACACCATCGGTCGACATCGGATGTATTCCGCATACTCCGCCTTGAAGGCTTCATAGCACGGTTCCGGTCTACTCGCGTACATCCGGTTGATGGGCGCCCATTCTTTCTGCAACGTCGCGTCGATCTCCCGTAGATTTGCCGTGTAGCGGCCATCCACTTTCAGCGCCACCAGACCGTCCGCCTTCTTCCTTCTGCACCACGGAAGCAGTTGCGCCCTGTTTGCACAGTGGAAGTTCTGCATCTTGCTCTCCAGCTGAGCTATTCTCCCCTTTCGCGCCTGTGCTGTCAGTGACCGGCTCCTCGCTTCCAGCTTCTGCCTCAAGGTCTGGGCGACGCTCAAGTCCGGCGGGCGTCGCGGCAAATCGCGCACCTTTGGTACTCGTCCGGCCATTGATTCCAGTCCCGATACTACGTTCTCCCACGTCTTCTCCAGCGATCTCGGCATGCACCCGGGTCCTTCCCCACTCAGTGTTTGCAGCCCTCGGATGTAGGCGTCGAGGCCGTTCAATATCTTCCGGAATCTGCTTGAGGCATACGTACCCGCGCCCGTCCCGGTGTCTGTCACGGACGCAAAATGTTCTCTCTTAGGCTTTCTTGTCTCACCCCGTCCTTGATAGGCGGCAACGGGCCCGTCGAGCAACCCCTGTTTCTCCGCCAGCTCGACCAGATATCCCTCGCACGCCTTAGTCGCCGACACCCAGAGCGCTTCCACGTCATCTGGTGCTGCATCTTCGAACCGGTGCTTCACTAACAACTCTTCCGCCCGCGCTGCTGCCCGTCCTTCGTGCGTCACGTCTACCTGGCTCATGGACCTTGGCATGCGGTACCTCTCACATGTGTCTGCAAACGCGGTGAAGTGTAATCGAGCGTAATCGAGCGTAATAGAGTGTAGTAGAGTGTAGTAGAGCGTTGTAGAGTGTGATCGAGATTGACACTAGTATTTTGGGTTCGACCACTGGTGGACCCCTGACTGGCCCATGGGCGACCATGTTGACCACTGTCTGGCCCCAGAAGTGCCAAGCATAAGCATACGAGGGACGGAAACCGCAGGCAAGTGGGCGATGTGCATATGAGACCGGAAGCTTTCGGGGACTGCAGGCGAGTTGGTGGCGAAAAGGGACAAAGATCTTCGAGCGACTGTGAGCAGCCTAGCAAGACGGGATGATGAACGATGATGAAAAAAGAAGAAGCGCTAGGCCGCTCGAAAGCACACGAAATCCGCACCTTGCGTTGCAGCACTACAGCAGAAAGACGAGCTTCTTCCTCGGCTCTTGGCACTCCTCTGCCTTCCTCTTCACCAGGACAGTCCCTGGCGGGTCAGCATCCGGTAGCTCCACCGGCTGGTCAGCATCCGGTAGCTCCACCGGCTGGTCAGCATCCGTTGCTCCACCGGCGGGTCAGCATCCGGTAGCTCCACCGGCGGGTCAGCATCCGGTAGCTCCCCCGGCGGGTCAGCATCCGGTAGCTCCGAGGCCCTGTCTTCGGCTGTGCTCGTGCCTGCAGGCTTCGTCGGCTTCGGCTTCTTCCAGATGTCGAAAAGAGATCTGTAGCTGGACAGATCCTCTTTCGCGGCAGCGGCTCGCCTTTCTTCCTCTCGTCGCGCTTGAGCCCCAACTCGAGAGTCTTGCAAATGAGACCCTCGCTTCTTCTCGACCGCAGCCACCGCGGTCTTCTCCAGCAGAGCGGCGCCCTTTTCACAGCCGCTTATGTGGGCTTCGTAGGGGGCTAGCCTGAGCTTGTCCTTGTCCCCCTCCTTGGCGACGAACACCACCTTTGAGCATCCCACGCAAGATACGGTGGGCGAGATGCCTTTACCGACCTTGAAGGCCGGTTGCAGGTCGGCGCCGGTTAACTTAGCGGCTAGCTGGGCCGCTGTGTTCGCTTGCTTGCCTGCCGCCCGCTTCTCGGTTGCGTCCAGCACGACAATAAGCTGTCGTGCGTCCGCTCTGGCTGCTGCGAACAAGTCCGCCGGCCCAACGACCTCGCGGATGCCGGTGTCATCGTCGTCGAGGCGCGCGGCGGATTTCGGCAGCGTGTACCGAACGGCGGTGGGGGCTAGGGAGACAGTAAAGCCCTCCCTTCGCGCGATCGGCACCGCTGCGTCTCGTGCCTTTTTGACGTACTGCGCAAGGTCGTCACCCCCCTGCTCAACGTACAAAACGGCCTCTGCGGCCGCTGTTCGGTCCTTTTTGGTAAGGAGCTTTTTTGTGCGCTCCCCCCAAATCACCTTCATGGTGAAGCTGATCTCATTCTCGCGCGGCATCTTAGAATTCAAACCCCCTGCAATAAAGTTCACAATGAAAGATTATCAATGCAGCACGAAGCGAAGCACAACCAGATCACACGCTTGAACGCACACAACATTCGAGACAAGGCATCGAATGCACGACAGCCACTGATAGAGAACGACAAGAACGCAAGAGAGATGGGACAAACATATGACGGCATGCGTTTTCGTAGAGTCCGTACAGGCCAGATGGTTTATGTAAGAGCAGCAAGAATGAGGACGTCGTCTGAATGAAAATGAGCCTGCTGACCGCAAACAAAATTACTTGAGCAGAGGAACGAGAAGCTAAAGTGACCCATGGTTAATCAGGAGTCAGCGCTTGACGAATCGTCGGCGCTGTCGGACTCGTCGGACTCGTCAGAATTGTCGGACTCGTCGGAATTGTCGGACCCATTGGACGAGGTACTACTGCCTGACTTGTTCGATGATTTCCCAGCCTTAACCGTAGGGTTCTTTTTCCGACGTTTCACAGAGTGCTTTCCCCCGGGCTTCTCCGGACGCTTTCGCCCGACCTTGCCGTAGGTAGTCGGCAGCTTGAAGTCGGACTTGTCGAAGGCGATGATGGCTTCGAGAAGGTCGCTCATTTTGCCCTTTTTGGGAAGGCGTCGCTTCATGCTTTGACTCAATACGCATGCGCGAGTGCCGTTTTCAGCAATCTCCTTCGGGGTCAACTGCTCGATTGCCTCCAAGCGTGTCTTCGCGATCTCTTCCCTTGCATCGCGCTTGCGCTGGCTTTCATCAGCAAGATTCTGTTTTCGCTGGGTGTGTGCTTCGAACTCGTCTGCCAGGCGGTGGGACCTTTCAATGCAGTTTTCCCATGAACGGTACACCGTATCACAAAGAGTCGAAACGGCGCAGTCCCGAAGCAGCCACTCGCTGATCTCAGGTTCGTTTCCTCCTCGAATAACAGCTATACCCCTGAGTACCTCATCGGTGACAGTCTGGTTCTTGCAGTCTTCAACAGTCTGCTTCACCACACCTACAGGGGTTTCCGTTAAATTCGGATTGCAGTTCGGGGGTGCGTTGGCTGCATTCGACATGTTGATGTACTTGTCGAATTCTAGGCGCTTGAAATGCCGCACGTATTTCATTACGTGCCCAACCAGAACTTCGGCTTCCTCGGAGACTGCAGTACACTCAATTTCTTGGGGTATGTCGGACTGTCGATGGGGAGCGAGGGCGTCTTTTAAAGCTGCTGCGTATCCAGATAGCTTTGCACCAGGCTTGTCCTCGACAAGGAAAACATCTTCGAGTTCCACAACACCGAACTTCAGCTTCGACTTGGATGCGGTTTCCACCACTCGGATCTGCAACGGGACGACGCATCCGAACCAGTCCTTCTTGCCCTGCACGACCAATTTCTGAAGATCGTGGTCACCCACATTCTTGCAGAGGCAACACAGGATGCTGCACCACGCCTCCTTGACGGTGCCGAGCTGGTCAAGATGCCAAAGCAAGTGCGTCAGAGGATAGCAGAGCGACGTGAACAGCAAGCGGAGGACGCGGAGCTTCGGAAGGAACGACGTGCCCACGAGGGCCTCATACAGCTTGAGGAACCGGTTTGGCACACGCTTCTTTGCTATTGGGCTGGACGCGTACAGCAGGACTTGCCGCGTGGAAAGATAAAGCCGCGCCCACTCGGCAAGAGGTTTTCCCCGAATCTCTTCTGAAAGGCTGTAAGCTCCGGCCGTCAGTGTTGAAAACCGACCGGCTTTGACTGGTGCCCAAAACACGCCTGCTGGGCTCACGCCAGCGTTTTCTTCCAGCCAGTGGTGGAAGGCATCGTTTCCTGCGATGAAATCATACGCCAATGGAATGAGTGATCGCAAAGGAAGGTCGGTCGCCAGACATTTTTGGACGGCTTTGTCAGCAAGGTGCAGGCGATGCACGGGCTCCATGATGACCTCGTCGACGGCCCCACAGGCGTACAACTCACTAGCCGTCGTGAAGAGGCCTCTGTCTGTAACAACCTTCTTCATCCTTGGGAGCAGTGCATCGCCAGGGAGATCGAACCCCAAGGCAAGGAGCGACTCTTGCAGCTTCTGAAAGTAGTCCAGCACGTACTGGAGATACTTCGTCGTCGTTGCTGGATCCTTCTGCCGCACAAGTGCTGCAAGCACAAGCCGCGTCCTCCACCTCTGCTCCATCGTGTCCAGGTACGAGAACGTCAGGCAGAGGATATCCTTGCTCCCCGGAAGCTCTCCTGCATCCCCGGCAATGACGAAGTCACCACCCCCAAGCCGGAGCAGAAACTCCATGTCACCGAGGACAAGGTGCCTACCAAGCGCTCGGCGAACAGCCCTATCGCCTGGAACTGGCCCGCACGGAATGCCGAAAGGCCCAAGTACTAGCTGCGCTAAATTGAATATATGCGAGCTAATGCGAGATACTGGTACCCGAGCCCGTATGCACTCGACAACCTGCTTCCGCAAGTCAGCCCGAACTTCCTGGTCTCCAGCTGCACGGCCTGTCTCGGGCATTTTTTCAGACTAATATTCTTGTTTTTATTCCGATTTCAATATCCTGTCATCAGCACCTTTTTAGCCCCGGAAGAAGGTGCGTTAGTGGGTACGTTGAACCGACCAATCAAGATTGCCTGAGTGTTACGCCGTTAATCAATTACTGCAGTACCCCCCCAATTCACCCAAAAGTTGATCGAGTGTAATCGAGCGTAATCGAGCGTAATCGAGTGTAATCGAGTGTAATCGACGCGTAATCGAGCTAAAGTCATTTTCAGGGGGGCTAGGTGAATTGGCTCAATATATATATATATATATATATATATATATATATGAGTCGATGCCAAAAGGGGGGGGGGGGGGTTTGGGCGGAAAAATCCCCGCATAGTTCACCAGGGTCTGACGGGTACTGAGGCCCCATAGCCTTCCTAAAACATGATTCTGCGTTCAAATACGCCCTCAGAAGCCTCCGGAGAGCCTTCTATGATGTCCAAAATGCGTTTTTGTGGGTTTTGGGGGGGTCCCCTGTCTGCTGGCCGTACACCGCTATAGTAGACACATATGCGACCTGATGCTATGTTGCTCCTCAGAGCAAGATCCCAGCCTGAACACATGTTTTCGGCGTTCTCTAGCACTCTCCAGGTGCATTAGACCCTCGGGCTTCGTGTTTTCTTCCGCTTACAGGTGCTCCGGGGCGCCCCCTGCATTGGGGTCAGACCGTACTACGTGATGGTACTACGTCACCAACGAGCTACGTGCTATGCGCACCTATGACGATACAGCAGCAGCACGTGGTGGTAGCAGCATGATATGCATCTGGCTAACGAGAAGGACGAGTGTTGACACGAAGAGTGACTGAAGAAGTGAGTTACACGGTGACCGAAGGCTGTGTCAACAGCCGATCTCAGTGGTCAGTAGAAGACGGTTAGCTCCGAGTTCGCTTCCTGCCCGTGCATTGTTTTGCAGCCGGTTTTGCTGGTTTTGGGGCAGGCTTTCGCACCTTTCCTTGTGATTTCCTCCCCCTTTTGGCATCTTTCTCGTCCTTGGCAGCAAGTGCCTCAAAGACGTGTTGCTTCTTGAGCCGTTTCTTCTCCAGCTTTGACGCGAAGTCTTCACTACTAGCACTGGAGTCGCCATCCCGATCACTGCTGGAAACGTCAGCACAGTCACTATCTGATTCGCAAAGTGGCAACTTGCTTGATACCTTGGGTACAAACGCGAATCTTGTGGCATGGCTCTTTCCCCGAAGTTTGCAACCGGGTTCACCACTGAAGTCATGAACTGTGATGACTCCGTCACCATCTCGTTGGTAGGACCCAATAGCCATGATATTGGCGATGTTTCGGACCGGAAAAGTGGCCCGTTGAGCACGGATTCTGACTTGTATGGCGATTGTGTTGGTCACCTTGTTTAGCACGGCTTTTACATCATTGAGATGCTTCAGCTCGGTCTTTTTCGAAGCCGTGTCGAGAGCACGTCCAATCGTGCCAAAGTGCTGGTCCCGGTCGTTCTTGCCGTGGCCCCCTTCAAAGAAGTTGATCGAAATCGTGGAATCTTCTTGTAGGAGGCGGCTGATAAAAAGCAGCGAACGAAAGTGTCTCCCCGAGTCGGACCAGTAAATCACTTTTAGGTCCGGGGGGAAATGCTCCTTGGCAGCTTCAAAGGCACGGACAGCAGCAAACGAGCACTGGTTGTGCGTTCGCAGGAGCACATCAATGTTACGACGGCAGACGTTTCCATCTACCAGCCAATGCATGCCAAAGCCAAGTAATGAGAAGGCACCTTGATTATAAAAGAGCTGGCCGGGCTCCTCTGGTTTCATTGGGAGCTTCCCTTTTTGTTTGAAGTCAAGGGTTACCACGACGCAGCCTGGTGGAGGAGCTTTCATGGCAATGTTATACGCATCTCTTTGTCGTGTGGCTGCCGCCTGATGCAGTTGTACCTCCATGAGCTGATGCAGCATGATGCTAACAGCACTCTTCACGTTTGCGGGAATGCGAGGCTCGTCCAGGACGCTGAGGAGATAGAACGGGTTGCTGTTTGCATGCCAGTACTGCGAGGTCAGCGACTCCCTGTTCTTGGAGATATACTCCCTCAGGCGATTTTGGATGGTGGCCCCTTCCGCACACGTGTCGCATACATCTGTCCGTCGTGAGATGTGCTGAAACTGGGCACCACGCAGCCGGCGATATGTCGTGTACGACACATCGTCCTTCATCTCACTCTGTTCGTAAACAAGCTTGAACGGTACAAGCATGTTTTGTGCCACGACCGCAGTACTTTCAGTTGAAAGCCGCTTCACCACGCGAGATGTGGGCGATGCCAATTGTTCGTGGTCCTCATTAACCTGCTGCCTGGCTTCTGGTGTGGCAATCAACGGCCTCCCGCCACGGGAAATGTCGCCATCTTGGTGTCTGTTGGACCACAGTTTCTCCCCTACAGTCATTCCAACCTTTTCATATCGTGCCCGAGCCCAACCCAGACTACGTACGATATTGCGACGTGTCGGCTCATGAGAGATGCTGTTGAACGCATCCGGGAATGTGCCAGATAGTTTCTGCCAGATACGGACGTGGTCGTCTTCTCCCCACATAGACAGCAAGAAACCAATGTGGTCTTCGCCTGCAATCTTGTTCAAGAACGCTTTTGTTACGTTGAACCGGCGCTTCATGTTCTGAGACGTTCTACTCCAGTTGGTGTAGGTGTCCTGGGCTTTCATCTCTTCCACAGAGGTTTCGAGGGCGAGCATACCCGTGTCACGAGGCATATTTACTTGATGTTCTTTAGTTCCTGTATGCCAACAATGAGGGTTTAGGTTTAATGGACCCCAAAGCAGCACAAACGAAGCCCGAAACGGTGGATGTGGCGCCAAAGCCGGTGCAATTTGACCCCAAAGCCTGTATAGACAGGCAGGGCGTAGTTCGGTCTGTCCCCAATGCAGGGGGCCATTCTCCTTATCTTTGCACGTCCCGGAACACCTGTGAGTGAAAGAAACCACGAAGCCCGAGGGTCGAATGCACCTGGAGAGTGCTAGAGAACGCCGAAAACGTGTGTTTGGGCTGGGATCTTGCACAGAAAAGCGACCCAGCTTCAGGTTGCATATGTGTCTACTATGGCGGTTTACGGCCAGCAGGCGGGGGGACCCCCTAAAAACCCACAAAATCGCATTTGGGACATCATAGAAGGCTCTCCGGAGGCTTCTGAGGGCGTATTTGAACGCAGAATGATGTTTTAGGAAGGGTATGGGGCCTCAGTACCCGTCAGACCCTGGTGAACTATGCGGGGATTTTTCCGCCCAAACCCCCCCCCCCCCCTTTTGGCATCGTAC
>JAPJBO010002199.1:0-19371 GCA_030068145.1 Diplonema papillatum | reverse complement strand
GAGGGTTCCGGCGGGTTCCGGCGGGTTGGCGATGCCATTCAGAGGGTTCCGGCGGGTTCCGGCGGGTTGGAAGTGCCATTCAGAGGGTTCCGGCGGGTTCCGGCGGGTTGGCGATGCCATTCGGAGGGTTCCGGCGGGTTCCGGCGGGTTGGAAATGCCATTCAGAGGGTTCCGGCGGGTTCCGGCGGGTTGGTAGTGCCATTCAGAGGGTTCCGGCGGGTTGCGGCGGGCCGACCAACCAACCAAGATCAAAAAATTTCGAACGCGCGCAACGAAGAAACAAAGTTTGGAGTTTATCTACCCTAAAGAGACTTGAGATCGATGCAAATGAGGACAATCTGTCAAAGCAAAAAGAATATGGGAGAGAAGGTTGTTGGCATTGATGACCTGGAGGCGAGGGCCCAAGTCGACCCTCGCGTCTGATTCAGTACCATCACAGCCAACGATACAAAAAGGAAGTGGAAGCAAATGACAAAGACAGGAAAACATCGCATCCTGTCTTCTGTTTTCTATGTGGCCCGAATGAAACGGGGATAATGCAAGAAGGTGGTAGTCTTTGGAAAGATCAGGTTAAGAAATAGAGGGCGAGGGGTGGGGAATGGAAAAGCAAAAGTAAAAAATATATGTGAATCACTGGTGTTTGCGAATCTCTTGCTCTATGTGTGGGCCGTTCAGGTATACCACGCCGGTTTCCCGAGCTTCAAACGATGAACGGTGAACGAGGATGTGAGTCGTTGCTCGAGACGCAGCTCGGTAGGAAAGTAGACAGGCTTGGCGGCAGCAGTGGGTTCTGTCGTGCTCCGAAAATCATCAAAAAGAGAAACAGATATATAACTCAGGACATCATATCATCCTCACCTGACAGGTGGCCTCGCGAAGGACGCAGTGAGTGTGGGCTACAGCAGCTCGCAGTGCAGGCGGAAAGTAGCGTGCAAAAAGATCTAGACATCTTACTTCGGCGTGTTGGACTCTGTATGCAATCACAAGGCGCTGTTTTGTATCAAATGCTTTTTCGTGTACTTGGCACAGCAAGGGACGCGCCGAGACGCAGTCAAGTCGGCCAGGGAACCCCAGTCACTGTAGTTTGTTGCCGTGTCGCCGGTGTCCACGGCGTGAGGAGAGAGGTGACCTTTGTGCTGGTGCTTCTGCGCATAGCCAGCCCAAGAGTCAAGCTGTGCAGTTCCACATTCCATAGACAATCTCTTTTCGGCGCTGTGCCAATGTATGTAATGCTGGCAGGCAGACCACCAGTTTTTGCCTGACGGGGTACGATGCTTATAGTTACTCCGACTGTCTTGGTAGATTGAAAGTTTTCAGGGGAGACTTTTTGCAGGTGTGAACCGTCAATATCGCATCCGGCTCAGAGAGCATTTGCTATCGACCGGATCAGTCAGTTTAGTTTGCGTTATCTTGAGATTTTTGGTTGGTTTTTGAAAGGAGTTTCAGTGTGATCAGCCCAATGATAGATGCGTAGCAACTGCTTTTATGTGTGGAAAAAGAACATAATCATGGCCTGTATGATGATGTAAAAATCTTCTTGAGATCACGGAGGAGCAGCTTTGTCCGAGCTTGTGGCGCTTGAACTGAAATCCCAAATATCTATACATTCGCAAATTATTTTGGAAGCCAATCACACCAAGAAAAGTCCTTTCTGATTTCAGCACGACGTTGTTGGCGATACTCCGCAAAGTGCGAAATTAAACAGCCGTCTGCTGCGGCAATGCTCCTACAGATGGGCGAAGCTATTGCTTTCTTGTTTGTGCCGGCGCGTATTATAGAATCAACAATGTGTTGTTGTTGTTGTTGTTGTTGTTGTTGTTGTTGTTGTTGTTGTTGTTGTTGTTGTTGTTGTTGTTGTTGTTGTTGTTGTTGTTGTTGTTGTTGTTGTTGTTGTTGTTGTTGTTGTTGTTGTTGTTGTTGTTGTTGTTGTTGTTGTTGTTGTTGTTGTTGTTGTTGTTTTTGGACTAGGTTCCGCCTGTCAGTTCCGTTACTTGCATTCGCTCTCACTCATAATCGATGCGAGAGCACAAATTGGAAACGGTATAGCATTTCGAATGCTCTACGCAAACACGTCTACCAAACCTGAGCCCGGGCTTGCGGGGCAATCACATGCGCCCGAGGTAGCACCACGGACAGCCCTTCGCGAGCAGTCGCAACTTGGAAGTCTCTGCAGCGCCTTCGCGATGCACGGCACAACAAACTGGACTTTTAGTCCTCCATACGAATCTCTGGGCTCTTCTCATGTGGCATACGACGTTCTGCTTCGTGTATGCTATAGTACATGTCCCCCCCCGTGTTTGAGGTAGGTATTCATAAGGGAGTCTGGCGAAGCCAATCATGAACACGGTGGATCCGTTCTTCTGGCATTCCTGAGGGACGCCGAACCGGTGTTGCTGCACGGTTCAAAAAACGGCGTGCGGTGCCCTCGACGAACCTACTTGCGAAGAGGGCAAGAATCCCAGGGAAAACTCTGGCTGTGCTCCACTTTCTCATTAGCCGAGACTGTCCTGGATCTCCATCCACTTCCATCCTCTCCAGAGATGAGCACTTTGCAAGCTGTCGTGGCCGAGACTAACAGTTTTCGTCTCCGCTCATTGCTTCGAAAACAGACGGAGACTTCGGTTCGTCCTGGAACGCACGCAGCGCAGGTAGCTGTCTCGTAGGTGGGCAATGCCGCGTACCGACAGCATCACGTGTGGTGGGTCTGAAAGAGAGAGAGAGTTGGCTTGGCGAGAACGAGTGAGTGCAATGATGGAAGTGGCATTCATTGCACGTGGGCTGAGTATTCACTGCAGGAACTCGCAGTCTAATATGAGAAAGACGTCTCTCGTAGATTGTCGATGATACTTGGCCTGCAGCGCTGACAGATTTAGTCACGTGAAGGGCTGAATTTGTGTTTGAGCAACAGTGTATTTTGTTGTGAGAGGTAGTGAATTTGTGTCCTTTGGTGGTGCCTCTCCTCTCTTTTTATACGTAATTATTAGGTAGCGACCTTTGGACTCACTCTAGCTTGCCATGAGTTGATTGGTTCCATACAGTGTACCGTCTTGTTTGGATTCTGACGAAGGCGTGCTTTGTGAGTTCTTCTTTTCCAATCGCATGGCATTGAAACTACTCCGTTCAAGTAATGCGCAGTTTTGTTTGATACACGACAGAAAGAATAATCCTTGGGAAATCGTTTCGTTAGACATCGCTTATGCTTTTTCTCCCTCCTGTATTCGACGACGGGTCCTTTCGGTTCACGAGCCGTAAAATGGGAATCAGACTGCAGCCGTTAGGTCTGTAGGACTCGTCCATCTCGTCGTTCGGGACTTGTATCAGTACAGTAAATGGAAGGATGCCAAAGGGGGACTCTTCGCACCGCCCCCTTCCCCCTGTTTGGCACTGTCGCTTGTTCAGTGTTTTTTGTGCATTCGAAAAATGTTAACGACTGCTAACGAGAAAGCCGGTGATTCTGGGCTTCTGGGAGG
The DNA here is from genome assembly GCA_030068145.1 of Diplonema papillatum. Classification (NCBI taxonomy): domain Eukaryota; phylum Euglenozoa; class Diplonemea; order Diplonemida; family Diplonemidae; genus Diplonema; species Diplonema papillatum. The sequence goes on along the minus strand of JAPJBO010002199.1, from coordinate 15,901 downwards.
AATGGGTGGGTTGAGGGTATGGAATGTTGCTCGTGTTGGGTGATTTCTCACTCCATCGTGAAACCAGGTTGGGTGCTCATAGCGCGCCAAGGGGTGCGGTGGTGTGTCAAGAAAAGCAATTCTTTAACGATTCGCAAGAAGGAGGTTTGCGGTCTTGCGCGAAAGGCCATAAACGGTGTTTGTATTTATATAATCATTTCATTTTTTTTTTTTTGCTTTCTTGTTTGATTTGTTTTCTCGTTTGTTGGTTAGCGATAGCACCCGGTTCCGCTACGCACTTGTGGCGGGAACACGACTGTTGCGCCCTGAGAGTGGCAGCCGCACTCGAACAATCTATGTACGCAGATACGAGTGTTTTTGCTGTGCAACAACAACGACAAGGTTTCTCTCGCTGTTGAGTGCTCCACCCTGTGTATACACAGCAGGGGCAATGCGCTTCCCCTGTTGATGATATCCGGACCAGCGTCTACCGGGGCCATCGCAGTATACTATCAGTGTATGTACTTGGCTGACTCACCCCTTCATTCGCAGTATACTATCAGTGTATTTACTTGACTGCCCCTCTCGTTCTGAGGAGGGGGCCAGAAGATGAAGAAAAGCAAAAGAAAGGACGGGAGAGAAGGGTGTTAGCAAGCTACCGTTTCATTTTATGTCTCCCCTTCGTGTGGCAGCATCGAACCCCTCTTTTAGCTGCGCCGCATTGTCACTCAGCTGGTTTACTGAGACACGGAACGCATCACAAATCGCGCGTCCACGGTAAACCCCGACGTGACTTCATAAATGTGCTGAAGGTGATTCCTCGACGGCATGTTCTCGGCACTGGTAGGACAACTATGTATTCATGCCGGTTGTGCAATTCATCTAACCTGCATACGTTTGCGTTTGCTAAACTGAAAATCCAATAGTGATCCACGGTGCTCTTACACGAGGTGGGAGGGATGGGAGGAAAGGTCGGTACTCTTTTCTTTTGAATTGAGGGAAGGCAGGGGCTTAGTTAGGACTTTTCTCTATTCCCGGTTTTTGCCACACAGCTCGTCGTGGTCATGGGCATCCCCACCCCTAGTCTGTTGTACAGCATGGTAGTCCTTGTACAGCATAGTAGTGTACAAACCGGTTCCGGGCTGGGGCAATTTCAACATTACTTTTTTCCTTTTTCTAAAACCGGTTTTGGAAACCGGAGAGCTGCCCCAAACTAAACCCCTGGGGCAGGTTTCAACGCAGACCTTCGTGAGTGAGAGGAGGAGAGGGGAGGGAGTGATGCTGCGTCGGACCGTGTGTGCATTCCTCCTGAAAGAGTCGCACACACAGCGGGAAGACAGCAACGAGCGAGGGGGGAGAATCCCGAATATTCGGGCTTTTAGTTGCCTTGGTGAGAGGGGATCATTAGTGGGCCAATGTGTACCGCACAAAGCCAGCCTTTCCTCGCGTCAAACCGCGCTTTGACCTGGCCGATCCAAAACAGTAGCAGAATCGTCCGCGTCGCAAAAGAAATTGCAACTACCACACAAGAAACTGTGCAAGCAACGGCAGCCTTGTAGCGGTGGGGAGTCACTGGCAGGCTGTGGCAATGAGTGCCATACAAAACGCGTTCCTTGCTAGGATGCTTCTGAAGTACCAGGAAACCCTCGTTCACAGCAACAATGGGTTCCTGCATAACAAAAATACTACTTGTTGAATCCCCGACGACAATATTGGTGAGCCCTTGGCATCATCTAGTCGACCCCGACTACGCTTCTGCTTCGGCACAAGAAAAGGAGTTCGGTAAATGCCGTCAAGCCTTTTTGGGGTCGGGGCGGGAGGTAGCTGTCGTGAACAAAGGCATCTGGATCGAAAGAAGGAAGGAAAAAGAATAATCCTGTGCATGCATCTCGGCATGGGTTTGCTCGCAAAGAAAAGGAAGGAAGGAGGGGAGGGAGGAGGAAAAACAGTCTTCACGCTGATTGCGTTCACAAGGACACAGACCTATAATGATGTTAAGGTTTCACAGGCACGAATCGGCGACCCGTGAGCCTTGGCCTCATATCAGGCCTGTCGCCTGACTACCACGGTCCGTCAGCTGTGTTTCCGAGTCATTGCTGTGGACCACGTCGTAAGAATCATTCTTGCTACTTTCTTGGCACGGGTCCTCAGGCCCAATAATGGGTACATGGTTATATGAGACGATGCTAAAAGGGGGGGGGGGGGGCACTTAAACGGTGAACTCCAGCCTCTGAGATGGAGTTAAATCGGGAGGTCCGAAAAGGGCATGTGCCACACCCGCAAAGGGCATGTGCCACACCCGCAAAGGGCATGTGCCACACCCAAAAAGCGGGTGTGAAAGTTGGATTTTCGTGTGTAAATACCTGTGTTCTCATCAGTATTCTGGACTGACTTTGCCTTTTCCCCCAATTTCTCAGATACCTGTTCGTTGATACCTCAAGAAAACATCATCCAGCGACTCACACACTCTTAAACACAACGATGCCACTGTCCTCAAGTATGCCACGAACACCTGAAGACAACAAGCGGAGGCGCACGATCGAGGGCAGCGACAATGGCAGCGACTGCGAAGCCAACAACACGGCAACCTCCGACGTTGTCTCCAACTTTATTGAGGCATACCTCGTAAAGAAGGTCGGAGCAGCGATAAGGTTGAGCAGCCTGCGTCAGCTCGTTTCCGAGGTGACAGGAGTAAGGCTCCACAAAAAGTCGCCGTTGTTGATGCAGGTCATCACCGACTTCATAAAGCCGCCGAAATTCACAGCGGGGGAGGTTACAGCAATGACGAAGGCGAGAACCCTTCCGGATCAATACCGCATTGAAAGCAAAGTGCGCAACGTCCAAGATGTGAAGGTTGTTGGTGTCACGCTCAGAAGCAAGCCGATCACGGCGTGGAGACAGCAGACACATGCTAAGCACGCGCTGTACAACAAAGTGGTTCAAGCCACTAAGCCCACGTTCCGCGGAGCGGATCTCCTGGCCGTTCTGTCGTCAATTACGCAGGCCCAGAACACGGATGCGGACGAGCCGTCGAAGCCCATACGCATCGCCTTCCCAATTACGACGCCGGGTGCAAAAGAGCAAGGGTTCCATGTGACCTCTACGGACATGATGACCTGATCAGCGCGGCAGTGAAGGGAAGCTCGCAGAAGAAAACAGAAAAAGAAAGGTCAAAGTGATGCTGCCGCCCGTGCGGGAACACCGCCGCAGGAGGCCCTCACGAGCGGAAGTTTACGGGTGACTGGTACGATGAGGCGGTGGGACGCAGAACTGGCGAACAGAAGAGTTCTCAATACGAACTGCGGCCTGGAGGATGCTGAGGACACAGGACCCTACATGTCCTCAATGTCCTCTTCAATCAGCAGTGCCTGCTGTTCTTCCTCCTGGGGATCATTGTCGCCCGTCAGACCCAGCCCCATGATCTGGCGGTACTGCTCGTCCAGGTCCACGGCCGCCACTCCCTCGCCAGCAAGTGCTGCACCCTGCGCAATGGGGACCTTCACTTGCCACAAGCCAAGGTGGAGCTGTCTGCAGAGCACTGGCTTCTGGTCGTCAGCGGGCTCGTCGAGGACGTAGGTGGTTGGGTACAGACCCGATGGCACACTGCTGCCCGCGGGGGTACGCACTCGAGAGTGACTGTTGTGCCCACCACCTTGTAATTAACCTGCAGCATCACTCTGGCCTCTATTTTTCCGTTTTCTGCTGCGAGCTTCCTTTTAGTCTGGCGCTGATCAAGTGCTTCCGCAATATTCATCTGGTCACACCATGTCCGTGGATAAGGGGCCCAGAGACGATATCGAAGGACTCATTCATCACAGGAAGACAAATAATTAAACCATGCAATCCGCAAACGCTGCTGTGTTAGAAGTGGGCAAAACTCTCATCGAAGAGCGTTATGCAACACGGACCTCCCAGAGAAAGCTAGACCTTGTCAATAAGTCGCACAAGCGGCGTACTAGCATGAGTATCGGGGTGTCCGTGAAGCGCTGCAGAAAAGTGGAGAAGGAGTCGCGCTCTCGAGTAAAGGAGAGACTGCAACGGGGCTTAGCAGGTGCGTTCAAGGTCTTGGAAGAGGAGGGGTGGCGTGAATCCGCAAGATTGTCTTCCGTACCGCTTGTTGGCGTACTGTATACCGACGGGTACACAGCAAGAAACTCGCTGAGATCGCGCAACGCGCGCACACGTCTGTCGATGTCCCTGGTATACCCAGAAACCGGCGGTTTTGTCCCGTCCGTAACTGTCGTCGACCGGAAGAAAGCGCAATTTAAGCATTTCGAGAACCGGTTTCTCAACCATGCAATTTTGCGCCTTCACAATGCAAAGATCGTTCGCGGCCACGGTGTGACTCGGGTTCGGATCGAAAAGATCACCGGAGATCACTTTGACCGATGGCAGAGGCTTGACGGGTGTGGTGGAAGAGGCCACCGCTGCGCAGTATGCACCGTTCCAACAAGCGAATGGAGCATGTACATACATCGCTTTCCTCACCTCAGCCTTGCCCAAATGGCTGCAGCTGGCTACACATCGCTGCTGAGCGCAGTGGCACCATCAGCACACTACGTTTCTCCAGCCCTGCACGACATAAAGGGTATGGGGTTGGCGTTGTTCAAGGAGCTGGATGCTGAGAGTACGTCGGCACTTCGAGACCTGTGCAGCACTTTGAACATCGATGTCAGCCAGAATGCTACCGGAGCGCACGTGAGGAAGGTAGTCTCCATGATGGCGCAACGAGAGCTATCACCAACATTTCGCTGGCTATTCATCAGCCTAAGCGACCTTGCCGAATTCCGGTATTCGGACGTACCCTGGCGTTACTGGGGTCAAAAAGAAACTGCCGCCCGCATCCCCTTTTTGCGTGCCCGTTTATCTGCGCACATCTTCCTCCACCTCATGGAAAGCGTGCGAAAGGGCTCAACAACGAATGCGTATTGCCACAGCCTCAGCCATTGGTGGGATCGCATGGATGCCCTTCCATTGCAGTGTTCGGATGAAGCTGAGGAGGCAGAAAACGGAGAGCGGAAAGCTGACGTGCCCATGATCAGCAGCCCAAAAACCTGCGAGGTAGATCTGGCATGCGCGGAGGAAAAACGGAGAGCCCGCCGACTTCCGTGGAAGGTTGCGGATCTGTCCCAGACAGGCTTTCGCGGAAAACAAACAGTTTTGATTTGCGATTGCCTGCACCGCAATGCGCGTAGCAATCTAGCCCTTATCGTTCTTTGTGAGCAGCTTGCCGCAATGAAAACCAACTTCGTCTTTCGTGGGGGGCCCTATACGGCGTTCCGGTTTGCGGGTGGAACTGGAACGATTCGTGTGTGCAACTGCGAGGCGCCGACAGCCCCCCCACAACTGCCGCTGTTTGTGCCAGACAAGAACCTCACCAAGAACCTCGTGCAGAGAGCTCAGAAGGAATTGGAGGAAGCGGGTGATAGCGATGCAGCAGAGGAGTGTGAGGAGAAAGCAGACGACGAAGAAGACGAAGACGAAGAAGAAGACGAAGAGGAAGAGGAAGAAGAAACGGAAACATATTTGCCGTGCGACTTTTGTGGCAAAAAAGCTGTGGAATCCTCGATGGCTGCCCATATCGACGCAGCACATCGCGACCGCATTCAATGCCACTGCATGGCTGAATGCCCTGCATGTCGTGTAAAAGTAAAGGCAGCTGGAATGAGTCAGCATGTCCAAAAAAAGCATCCTGCTCTCTTCGATGAGCCTCTTCGATGCAAGCTGTGCTGGAGAAAGCTTGGATCAAAGGGTGCGTGGACACGGCACATCCGCCAGCACATGACATAACTTGCTCTGATCGAAGACTTGATCTGTCCTTCCTTCCTTTGTAAGTTCCCACAAAGTTATGCTATGTTTGTTTTATCGCCGGTTGTTCTCGAGTTCTTTTTCTCCTTGTTGTTGTCCACCTGCTGACGCAAAATCCAGACCGCCGCCACAAGAAATCCCCTACAGTCTGCAGTTTGGGGGTCCACACAACGGTGGATAACGGTGGAACCCCACGATCTGTCAAGTTCCGATTCACTGCTGTTGCACTACATAGAGTCTAACAATCAAGAAAAGGTAGACACAGCAAAAAACCCCAATACAAAACCATGGCCCCAGTAACAAGCGAAACTGGCCCAACCCCATGAGAGAAGGGCACTGGGAGTCGTATTCTGAGGTAATTCAATCAACAAACATAATCCAGAGGGGGTTGAGGTTCAAAAGGAACATGTTGCATTCCAAAAGAAACAAGGCCGGTCCAGAATACCGATGAGAACCAAGGTATTTCCACCGAAATCCCCTGTTTCCACACCCGCTTTGCGGGTGTCACATGCCCTTTGCGGGTGTGGCACATGCCCTTTGCGGGTGTGGCACATGCCCTTTGCGGGTGTGACCACACCCATTCCTAGGACCTCCCGATCCACTCCAGCTCAGAGGCTGGAGTTCACCGTGTAGTTTAATGTTTAGGCAGGACACTGCCTCTCATGCATGTTTGATGCTAGCATCAAGTCTTCTTCGAAGAGAGTGTAAAGTAGAAAAGGGAAAAGGAAAAGGTAAAGGGGTCACGGGGAGTGTAAGACTCCGCAGGTAGGGTATGAAACCTTGAGGGACTAGTCCTCTTTATTCTTTTTTCACCGCGGTGTTGTGTGCACCTCGTTCTTCGTCTCGTGTTTCGCTCTTGAACGCAGACCAATCCAGAGTTAGAGCTCATCAGTGGGTCCTTTGGATGGGGACTTTCAGTCCAGTTCCGGTGCTATCACAACTTTCTGGTTTCATTGTTCGTCGCATCCTTCCTTCGTAAGTAAAAAAAAGGGGGTTGGGTTTTGTTGTGGCTCGTAACCAACCGCCACGGGGCACTGCGGGGGGGGGGGGTTGACTGGGCACGTGGGGTATAGGTACACATGCGCCGTGTCAGCTCGTTCGTGATGCTGTTGAACATTCCAGGAAAATGGACCGGTCAACTCACGCCAGATTCGGGCCTTCTCAGTCTCTGAACACAGAGACACAACAAACCCGATCCTGCGACCTTCTCCAGAAAGGCTCTCGTCGCTTTGAAGCGTCTCTTCATGGTGCCCGATGACCTATCGTACTTCGTATACGCGTCTTGCCTCGCGAATTCTTCAACCGATGTTTCGACAACACCAGTTCCTGTGGTGGTGGGTGCTGCGTCAAAGTCATTGTACAGGCGTTGCTACCTGCGGCCTCGAAATCCAGAAAAACAGCGTTTTGTGCTCAAAAGAAGGCTCGCCGAGAGCATTTGAGCTCGAAATCTGCTCGCAAACATGGTTTTTTGGGGGGGGGGTGTAGGTCCTATACCCCACTTGCCCAGTATCTTACTATGCCAGAAAACATCTGCCCAACCCCCCCCCCCCCCCCCCTTTTGGCATCGTACCATAACATTTAGCAGTCGAATTGACAAACCAACAAAGATTTTACTCATTTACGTTTCGTTCTTCACCCAAACCGAGACAGCTTATATATCGGTTAAGAAGACAGCTCTGCTCATTGGTGCACTGCACGAGCGAACGGAGAGGTTCTCGTTGCGGCCACGACGGTGGCGCACCTCTTCCGTCTCTGGGGTGCACTCAATGATTTGAGCGTCGCTGAAGCTTGCACGAGCCGAAATACAGTAGCGTCGAGCACCTCCAAAAAGCCGCAAAGTTCAGCTGTGGAAACCCTCACAGCATTATTATACTCCGCTGGCAATGTAGAACGATTGCGCTCCGTAAACGGCGATACGGGTGCAAAGGTAACTACGTCCAGATAGCCGGAGCCTCCAATCGAAAAGCCCCTGAAAAGGTTTGGGGCCTTGAATATCATAGCTCCTGCATGTGTTTGCCAAATTCGGCCCTAAACCTATCGTCTGAATGAAACTGGTCGATGAAGAGTGGTGTTCAAACAAAACACTTTTTTGGTTTCATGTAGCTTCCTGCACGGCAAGGAAAGCTACCGAGTGAGCACACGAGATACGTTGTTCGCCTGCTGCCCGTTGCGTTGACGATCGTGGGTGAGAGGTTAACTTGTGCCTCATTCTAGTCTACAATCGACTGCAATGAACCTGTGTGATCATCTCTTTGGAACAATGGCCATGTGCCCCCTCCTTCTTCCTGCTGGTTCCGATTCTTTCGGTTGTCATTGGGATTCTCGTTCGTTTTAAGCAACTGATGAGCTTGGCTTTGTCCCGAGTGGGCTAAATTTGCTTGCGGTTTTCTTTTCCTCTTTACTCGTTGTTGTTTGTGCAGAGATGTAGTCTGGGTCGACGACAAAACGCGGTCGACTTTTGTCACCGTTTGCAAACGCGTTTGTTGAGCCATCTGTTGGCTTGTTCACAACCGCAAATCCCGTACGGACTGCACTTGTTCTCCCAAACAGCAAGAGTCAGACCGCCGGTCTTTCGTTGTTTCCTTCTCTGACAGGGTCTCATTCATTCGTTCCGCCCAGAACTGCTGCAGCTCGCCCCCGGCGAAGAAAACTCACCACTGCACAGCTTTCTTCCCCCTGACTCACTCAAAAAGAGGTTTGCACTCGAGCTCAATAATAACTGCTTGCCACCTCGCGTTGAGGACTGTCAATAACCTAGTCGGTTCAGCTGTGTCATCCCTTCGTGACTGCAGTGCAACGTAGTGAGCTGCCTGCCAATCCCTGACATTAGTTGTTCGACACGCTCCTGATTCTACTTTTTGCAGCGTAAAAGTGGTGCAGACGCTTTACAGCCGGCTTGGCTTCTAGTTCCAGCATGCGTCAGGGCTACAAACCGGGTTTCCGCTTCTTGCGCAGCAACCCTGGCAATTGTCATTTGAGCACTGCAGGTCCCACTGCGCCAGACTCACGAATAGAATAGAAGAGAATGCACTTCTAACGAGATGGTGCTTCAATCTGTCCAAAGGTCCCGTTGTTCTGTTTGTATTCGTTGGGTAGACTGGCAGCTTTTGCAATTTCTTGGCACAAGGCCCTGTTTTCTGTTGTTTTACTGTGCGCCAAACTTACTGCCAGTGTGCAATCCATTAGGCGTCTGCGACTTTGAGCAGAGTGGCGGGAGGCAAGTGGGAACGCCACCCCTGCCTTCAAACTTCGAGACTTCTTTTGGAAGGGCCGATCAACAGTGGTCGTAAGTTTTTCTTCACCCGCCCACCAGGCAGGCTCCACGAATCTCTGGAGCCTTTGCCTTGGTAGCCCACGATATCGACGGGAAAAGAACATCGGGAAGCGGCGACACTTACGTTTGCGCTGTGGCGCAGTGATCGCGTCGCCTATAGCAGCTCGAGAAAGACGTCAAGGAATTCGAACAATATCCACCCTGCTTGTTGTAGTAAAAATCGAAAGCGGAGAGGCCTAGCGACGGTTCGTAGGTTGCGAAGATCAACACTTTGATCTATATTTGAAACACGGCGTTCTCCACACCGATCCTGCAGCAAACTCATTTCCTCTTTTCATCACTTTGAAAGTGCCTGACATGGGTTGGAGTGCGCGGAGCCTCATGTATGCTGCGTTTGTCCCCTCAGATAGATTCGAACCGGGCTACGGAAGTTGGGCTCGAGCAGTCCGTTTGAAGAGAGCGGATGCATTTTAATCCCATTTTGCCAAGTTGCTCTGGCTTCCCGAAACGAGGAGCACTACGGCGTCCATCAGTCGAGCGCCACCGCCACGATCCTGGGTCAAGTCGTTGGTGACTAGCCGAATACCTTGCGTTTCCCAACCTCATGCAGCTGTCAGATGTTGCACACCTGGGCTTGTTGTCTTCAGGGAATCTGCTTGTCGTCAACGACTTGTGGACAACCCCCACAAACCCGGGAGACGGGGGGGACAAGCTACAAATCATTGATTAAGTGTTCGTCGGAAAACATTTGATGGTCCAAGACCGGAAGGTTTATACGATAATTAATAGTAGTAAAGTGGTTTCGCGGCTTGCAGCCGGGTCGCAGCAAATCTTCTCTTTGCCTAACGACCGTTTCCTGCGAAAAAGATGCGGGGGAAAAGGCGAAACTTATTTGGTGCTTCTTTCTTTGTTTGTTGTGCGTGCCCGCCGGTAGATCGTTCTCCCACATGTGTTTACCCTGTTTCATTTTCAGGTTAGAATATGACCACCGAAACCTGCTGCTTACGTCTCTTAATGCATAGTAGGGCAACCCGGGCAACCGGCGTGCGGCGAGAAGCTGGGAAACTCGCAAAAAGACAATTCTTACGTGTTTTACGTCCTAAATGAACACCAATGCATGATGAAAACGACCGAAAGCCGAAAAAGAATCAAATCAGCGACACCGCGGGTGCTAAATAGTTCGCCGGCTCCCAACTCTTTTGGCGTTCTCCTTACAACAATACAAGCTTTTTGCGTCGCCCAACCGATGTAGTATGTGCCTTGTATGGGGTTGCTGCTTTTGCCTACAATGCAGGAATGGACCATCCGATAGACACTAAAATTCGTGGTACCAGTGTAGTCAAGAGATAGGGACGGATTGGCCCAAGTATTCAGAGGTGCTAGTACCATTTGCTTTGTTGTAATAAACTGTCATGCGCAGACGTGTCCCGGAAATGGTCCCTTCAGTGCCAAACAAAAAAACGGTCGAAGGGAAGCCCAGAGGAGGGGAGAGCAGTGATTGCAGTAAACGCAGAGCATACACGTTTATAACTGTAAAAGAGTGCACGCAAAAGTTATAAACGGTACCCGATTACGTTTATATACCCAGCCCCGTTCGTCGGGGCTGGCTCGTGTCCGCCCGAACCGAAAGTTCTGACTCAGAGTTAAGACTGCTCTATATGTTTTAGAAAACATGCCTTCACTCTTTCGCTCGGCCCCTCTCTTCAGGTAGGTTTTTCCTTTTCGCCTGGTAATGTCATGAGTTGATTGATCCCCATGTGAAGCACGGACATGTAAACTGTTACAGTGACGATCTTCAGTAAGGCGTTGGTTCGCTCATTGCTCAAACTTACATTTTTGGAACACATTGCAATGTCTCGAAAACAGAACACAGAGAGGAAGAACTGCGCTATCGCTGAGTTTTTATGCATCGGTGTCAAAGCTGTCAATTGAATCAGCTTCGGCTGCCACCCAGTATTCCGACACGATGAGAGTCGCATCATGCACCTACCCCCAGTATACCGGCGTTAACTACAACTACGTTTATCGTAAACTGATTGAAACGCTGTAAACGCTTATAAATTCTAAACTCAACTTAAGGTTTACGTCTACCGCAATAACTGCCCAGGAGTGGAGGGTAGGTGGACGCGGAGCAGGAGAGACGGGATGGGGGTGGAGGACTTCGTGTCAGTGTCATAACGTTGCTTTTCTTGGTTGCAGGATGAAAGAATTGGGATAGAAGTTTCACGCAGCTCCTTCGGTAAATCCCGTTTTACCAAAGGTAACTCGGTGGGAAAGACTGGTCACACGGCTACGCAGTTGCTGCTTTAACAAGTCACGTAACTTGACCCACGACTAAAGAAAGGTCGTGTGCTTTCGCTTTTAGCTGACTGTTCGCCGTGTAGCAGCTTGAGAAAGAAGTAAAGAAAACGCAACAGAAAGCAGCTTTCGGTCAAGTGACACTCCTTGTCTTCCGTCTGCTCATTGTATTCCAGAATCAAGCGGTACAAGAGGCCTCGCCAAAGCGAGGCCTCTTCGGTGGCGATCAAGACTGGTTGTTTGGATACGTAACAGCAAGATGCCGCAGACCACGATTGTATTGCTTTCGTTACGGTAGCTTCGCTACGATCACGGAGCAACTAGTCCCTGTTCATCGAAGTGCACGGTCCTCAGTTCTGTCCTGAGTGCTCAACCCTGGGCCAACCTGTTGTCATGGGCATCGGATCAGTCACTCTGAATTCATATCTTTGTACCACGTGCATACTCGTCTGCGTTTTCCGGAGGACAACAAAAGCAGCTTGTGTTGAAAATGTAGGTCGTTCCTTGCACGGTGCAGTTCCTTCTATATTTCATCTTTCTGTCTGGTTTTGATTGCGATTGTTTTCCGCTGTCGTTGACTCGTTTGAGCACAGGCTTCTTCTGCATGTTCGTTTCCTGTTCGGCAATACCGTCAGAACACGCTTGAGCCTTCCCTTGAGCGGAATTTTGTTCGGTCCTGATGGGACATTGCTGTGTGCCGGCTAGGGAAGGGGCCAGAGAGGGGCCAGCTAAGAAGTGCCGCTTGGTCGTCCACCATTGAACGGGCCACTGACTTGACCAAGAATGGACAACGGCACGATTGCAAAACTCAAAGTGATCCCTCTCTTACTTGCTCCACCCCCCCAGCAGATGTGAGTGGCATGGGTGCAGAATCGAGACGACGACCCGCAAAGATAATGACATAGTATACTCCTTCTTGTTTGAAGGGTTGATTGGGGCCATACCGTGCAACGCCAAGGCGCGAAAGCCAGTAGCAACGATGCGGCTTGTGAGCACGAATGTGTGGACTCGGTCAGCTCCCGCAGCTGACGACCTTCGCGAACAAGGCACTTTTTCTGCGGTCAAGAGTCCAGCAAAAACACCTGGATCTTCTTCCGGCCTTGTTCAATAATTTCATAGCAATTTAGTCTACCCGCGTGCCGACCGGGTGATGCAATCAGAGCAGTCTTCGTCGCCGGTATGGATGCAATCAACTTTAACGCGGGCCGGTCGATAAACGGGGGTTTGAGGAGAAAAACATCTGAAGAAATACTTTTCTGACCGGCATGGCTGTCCGTAACCAGGAGTATAAACTTTGGAAAATAAACGGATACGAATGGGGGCTTTTTACTCCCAAACTCGTGAGCTGGCTACCCAACATATGAAGTCTCATCAACGGTACTACCCCTCCGCTATTGTCCTCATGCGCCGTCGACAGACAGATAGCGAGAACCCAACTGACGAGGATGCTGCTCCTAGAAAGCGAGGGACCCGAGGGCGAATATCCCAGCCGTAGCGGACAGTCATGCTTACCGGTTCTTGCTTTTTTTTGTGAGGTAAATTTTTTTTTGTTTTCGGTTTTGCCTTTCTTTCCCTCCTGCAACGAGAACTCGGGGAAGGCGTGTTCTTCTCAGCCTGGAAGAAATATGAAAACGGGTTTAAATGTGAAACCGGTAGAGAAGGAACGTTTCTTTCCGGTACCAGTGTTGCTGGTCTCGAAGACACCGGGAAAAGAAAGTGGTCAGGGCAGTCCTTTTGCACTCGGTCGAGCGCGCCCCAGGGCTTGCGCTCCACGTGTGGCGGAACGTGTGGATTTCCACACGTTAATTGTTTTCGGATAGGTAGGTCCACCCGGTCGGTCAGACAAGTCGCCAAGGCAGCAGAGCCAAGTGTCGGCAAGTCCAGTGGTGGCGGTATTCTGTTTGCCCGCCGCACACAGGAGGGGAAAGGTTTATTTTCCCTCAAATCTTAAACGTCCACATGTGAACCACACGTATTTTCCTCTGAGACCCGAAAACGGAGCGCAAGCCCTGGCGCGCCCTCGACAGACGCGCTCGTCCGCAGCAGCAGTCGGGAGAGAAAGGCAACCCGGGGGGAAAAACAATGTTCTCCCGGAGTACCCGCGTTCTCTCTTCCCTCGGGCAGTTTTTTTGCACTCGGACACGCCCTCGGGCATGTGCGAGTGCAAAAGACTGCCATCGGGAGAAACGTGGCTATTTCTACCCGGAGAAAATAGCTACTTTGTGTGACGTTTTTTGGGTACTGCTCTTGTAGGCATGCTGCTCCATCGCTGCAGGACTTAAATGGCGCGGCTCTTGCTCCTGTACCGATAAACATCGAGAGCAAGTTTTTTTAGCACTGACGAACAGTGTTCCCGCTGAGGCCGATGACCCGGTCTTTTTTAAAAATGGCTCCCTGGGCTTTTCTTTTTCGTGCGCTGGGCTGTGGCTGGGTTTTTTTCTCCAGTATGTGGTGGATTGAACGCGCCAACAAGTTGCAGCTGCTCCTGGTGGAGCGCCAGTTGTGTTCACCGGACACCGGCCGCTCTTGCATCAAGGTAGCCTGCTCGCTTTGCAACAGAGCTGCCCAGAGCTTCTTTCGTCTTTGTACGACGGTGTCAATCGACGTTGACAAACCGAATCTAGCGGCCAGTTTGAACTTGGCATTCAGCGAGTCCAGTCATCGAACTCCTGAAAGCCCGCAGCATCCACCCGCGAGAGGCTGTCAATCGTCTCTGGACGGCTCACCTTCGGAACTGCGCCGAACACTGTCGTCTGCTTTTTCTGCGCTCTGTCCTCATTATCCAGACAACTGCGCTTTTGCCCAGGCATTTTGTTCACGAGAGTCCCTCTTTCCTGCTGAACTGTTGTAGCGATTAGCCCACCTGCGCTACTACTCAATGCCACGGCCTACTGCACTGTCGGTTGCAGCCGGTCGTTTTTTGCCAAAAAAGACTTTTTGGTGTCATAAAAAACCGGCTTTTTTCTTAGCGGGAGCACTGCTGACGAAGCCAACGCTCGTAGCGAGCACTGAATGTGCAATAAAGAAAACACGACACTGAGCAGCAAAAGGCTTGACCAGTACAAGCAGTCGAGCGTTCAACATTCCATCAGAGATGGAGCACGCCTCCTGGGGGGTTTTGTCTTTTGAGTGAGAGTCTTTTTGTGTTCTCGAGGATTCCAAAGGAAAAAAAGCTCTGTCCGGTTCCCTAGGTTCTTCTCTGTGTACCTTGCAAAAGAATGTGTTTGAGATATGTTGATTGACTGAACATCTTAGTAACGAAGCTTCCGCAAGGTGCGGAGAGCGAGGAGGCCAAAGTGACGATGTAAAAAACGCAGCTCCAGAAGGCACCAGCAAGGGTGCCGTTTTGTGACAACCCAGAGGCCGAAAACAGTCTGAGAGTTGCTCGGAGGAGGAAGCCAGCAACTACTTTGTCTATTCGAACTTGTGGGTGATCTAATATGTAGCAGTCCCTGGGCAACTTGTTCGCAGCCCTGGCCTTTCGTGACTTCACCACTCGCCTACCGCGACTACAAACAAAGATTCTGGAACAGAGTCATACTTCGTTGAAAGGATTGATTGCTAGCATGTCCTGCATTTACGGTGTGAGTGGCGTGCAGGACAGAAGTGAACCCGTTAGGCTAGCTCGTATCCCTTCTACTTTGCATGTCTGGGGGAAAACCAAATCCCAGGTTCCGGGGAAGAGGTCGAGGGCTCCGCTCGGTTGCAATTTAACTATTACCGGTACTTGCAAAAAAAAGACCAGAAACTGTTTGCTGAATACGTGTCAAAATAATTCCAGTCGGGCCAGATCGCGGTGGAAGTCTTCGTGAAAAAAAGCTATCACCTCCGCACAAGCCGGCCACCCCCTTCCGTAGCTGCACAGTTGCTATATTCCCTGTGCTAAAAATGAAGTGCCTCCGGTGATTTCGTTGGATAAACAGGAACTGACTTTCATCACTGGCATCCCGAGCACCGCCGCCTGCAGTTCACTGACCCGCAAACCCGTCACCGATCCCCGACAACAACGAGAGGGTACAGGAAGATAATCTCCTAATAAACCCGAACGGCCTTGACTTTGTTTCAGTTTGATCTTTAAGTATCTTGGAACAAACAGTGTGCCTCCAAACTTGGTCCAAATTGTCCACAGCCATCCATACCCAGATCTCAGGCTATTCATTTCCTCGATTGCAATTACGGGGAGTCGCTGGCATGCTGACTACCACTATTTCGTCTCTGCTTCTGTTTCTGTGATCCTGAGGTTCCAGGCTTCCTGAACGCTTCCAGCGGTCTTCTTGAAGTGACCACAGGGTTGTTCCCGTCAAAAATGATTTCACCAACAAGGTTTGGGACTTCGGCGCATCAAAAAAACTGTCGCTTGCATTCATTTCCGGTTTGTTATTTTTAGAGTTAGAGTTCGCGTTAGAATCCGGAATTTGTTTCAGTTAGGGTAGGCGGTTTTTTTTTTTTGGCCCATGTCCGTCGGCCCTCAGAAATTTACGCGCGCGCGCGCAAAAAAAAAACTTTTCAGAAAAAAAAAACTTTTGCCACAAGACTTTCTGC
>JAPJBO010002198.1:0-19411 GCA_030068145.1 Diplonema papillatum | reverse complement strand
CCTTGGCGCCAGCTGCGATCAATTCCTTGACAACTTCTGAGCGATCGAAGTAGCTGGCAATATGCAGAGCCGTCCAACCATCTGTGTCATTGGGTGAGCGGCTAAAATGTACAACGACACGAACACAATGTGTGGGTGGTAGCAATCAGATGCAGACTGCATCACGGGCAGCCTGAAGCGGGAGGTGTTACTTTCAGATTCACGTCTCAGGGTCGAGACGCTGGCGACAGAGAATGGATGATCTTGGGCAAACACAAATCTTCCGTGTCATATGTTGACATGTGGCATCTTCTTGTCCGGAAAGTACACGTTGTGAGCCGCTCTCCACATTGGAATTCGGTGTTTTTTGGGTTCCATCTTTGTTTGATAAGGGAACAAGGGAAAACGACATTCACCGATCTGCTATGTATCATCCTGCTTCTTGCATGTCAAAACGTTGTGACCCGAATCACCACATCTGGCGCACTTTCGTTTCTTTGCTGCTGGCGGTGGGTCACTTGACGTGCCGCGCTTGGAGCCCTTTCGTGGTTTGTTGATTACCTCGGAGCATATTCGTTTGCAACAACCACATCGAAGGGGACGGACCTCACCATTGCTTTTCATCCTTCGCTTTTTTTCCCTGCCCCCCAGGAGCGGTATCGTAACGGGAGGAAGTATAATATTATACTTGCACTCAAGGGTTGCAAGGCACGGGCACTTGGACGGCGTAAGTCTCACGGATGGATTCCTTCAAATGAACGGCATGGGTAAACGAGGCGGGGTCTTTTTTCATTCATCTTGCTATGATTGCGACGTTTGTAAGAATTAGTAAATTTGGTCGGCAACCTTGTAAAACGTAGTAAATATATGGGATCTTGCTTAAGAGCCACATCCATCACACTTGGGAAAACGTAGAGCTCTTTTGTGGAGCCCTCCGTTCTTCGGTGGCATGTCTCGCAGTCGACGTCGGGGACACGGGTTGCCTTCTTGTTCTTCACTTTCTGTACGAGAACTTCGAGTGGCTCGGTGTAAGCTTTTTACGCCTCAACACACCCTGGGTCCCTTAGGACTTTCTCGTCGTAGTGGGTCACCATGTCTCCTGATGCCCAATCACCCATCTTTTGAACCTGCATGGGGTCCATACCCGCTTTCAGAAGGGATGCAACAACCATCTATCCGGGCACTGTGGGTTAGAAAACGCGCCCTCGTCCGTCCCGAGCAGTCGGCGTCGTTGAACGGCTGCAGGATGCCCCGCTTCCCCGCAGTCCCGCGGAGGGCATCCCTAAACGAGGCATGGACGGGAAACCGGCACAAGAGGCGTTTCCCCTTGGCCATGAGTTTCAGAAGGGAAAAGACCTCGACAGGGCAGTACAGAATAGACTCTGGCACGCTGTCGGGTCCATTCGGCAGGAGCAAAGGGGGCAACAGATTGATGCTTTCAAAGGTGAGGTATCTACTGCACGTCCCTGTTGCCTTGAACATAGTCGATCCAACCCTCACGCCGCCCTCGCCGACGCGGACATCCTCCGTCAGGATCGACTGCATGGAGAGTGAAGTGCTCACCCAGCAGCTGCACATCCGCGCCGTACCCGCCAACGGTCCGCACGAAGCCGAAGATCTGACGGGACTGTGCGGCGCCTCGGGGCTCGTCGCTCTCAGGGTCAGGCGCCGCTCTCTTCAACGCTCTGATCATCCTGCGGATGTCGTCAGCAGGATTCTCGAGAACCCAACCATCCGCCGTGTCCTCGGCTAAGATGGCGTTGATGATGTTGTGGGGCGCCTTGTACGCCTCATCTTTCATGCCTACAGGTATCCGCCGAAGTTCTCAAGCCTCCGGACCGTCGTCGGGTATGGATGCACGCCCTCGCTCGCACGCCACTCCCTGTACGTGGCCGTGTTCGAGTTGTTGACCCTCCTTGTGCCTGCAGTCGTGTACAGGCTCCTCATGCGAGGGCGGGCTGCATCAGGGGGACGTCCTCGAGGGCACGCTTTAGCGCCCGCCGCTGAGACGTTGACCTCTTCTCAACCGGTGTTACGGGACTGACCAGCGCAGGAGAGCTCTGATCACGCGCTCTCACCAAGTCCTGTACTCTGCGGTACAGCTCAGGACTGGGCACACGCACCGGAAGTGCCCACATCGGAAGCCTCTCCAGTGTCAGAAGGGTCGTATCGTCCGGGAGGCCTCGGAGGCTTCTACTCACGTCCCTCCACTCTTCCTCATTGAACAAGGTCCGCAGAAACGCGACCCACCCAATCATCTTTTCTGGGGCAGGGAGGGCGGGAAGAAAAGAGAAAGAGAGACATAAATAGAGGTAGCGAGGGTTTGGAGGAGGACGCTGGCGTGCGTCGGGGCCAGTGAGAAGCACCGGCTACATTCAAGCCTTCGAGTTTGCTGAGCCGGACGTCCAGTAGCTGTACCCCCTTCTGCAATACCTATGCCTCTTCTGTGATGTCATCTGCCTCACACGTGGGGGCCTCATAGCACCCACATGAACAAAAAACATTCTTCGCATCGTAAAACATACCATTGTTCTGCACGTCGACCTTGGCACCAGCTGCGATCAATTCCTTGACAACTTCTGAGTGACCGTTCTCGCTGGCAATATGCAGAGCCGTCCAACCATCTGTGTCATTGGGTGAGCGGCTAAAATGTACAACGACACGAACACAATGTGTGGGTGGTAGCAATCAGATGCAGACTGCATCACGGGCAGCCTGAAGCGGGAGGTGTTACTTTCAGATTCACGTCTCAGGGTCGAGACGCTGGCGACAGAGAATGGATGATCTTGGGCAAACACAAATCTTCCGTGTCATATGTTGACATGTGGCATCTTCTTGTCCGGAAAGTACACGTTGTGAGCCGCTCTCCACATTGGAATTCGGTGTTTTTTGGGTTCCATCTTTGTTTGATAAGGGAACAAGGGAAAACGACATTCACCGATCTGCTATGTATCATCCTGCTTCTTGCATGTCAAAACGTTGTGACCCGAATCACCACATCTGGCGCACTTTCGTTTCTTTGCTGCTGGCGGTGGGTCACTTGACGTGCCGCGCTTGGAGCCCTTTCGTGGTTTGTTGATTACCTCGGAGCATATTCGTTTGCAACAACCACATCGAAGGGGACGGACCTCACCATTGCTTTTCATCCTTCGCTTTTTTTCCCTGCCCCCCAGGAGCGGTATCGTAACGGGAGGAAGTATAATATTATACTTGCACTCAAGGGTTGCAAGGCACGGGCACTTGGACGGCGTAAGTCTCACGGATGGATTCCTTCAAATGAACGGCATGGGTAAACGAGGCGGGGTCTTTTTTCATTCATCTTGCTATGATTGCGACGTTTGTAAGAATTAGTAAATTTGGTCGGCAACCTTGTAAAACGTAGTAAATATATGGGATCTTGCTTAAGAGCCACATCCATCACACTTGGGAAAACGTAGAGCTCTTTTGTGGAGCCCTCCGTTCTTCGGTGGCATGTCTCGCAGTCGACGTCGGGGACACGGGTTGCCTTCTTGTTCTTCACTTTCTGTACGAGAACTTCGAGTGGCTCGGTGTAAGCTTTTTACGCCTCAACACACCCTGGGTCCCTTAGGACTTTCTCGTCGTAGTGGGTCACCATGTCTCCTGATGCCCAATCACCCATCTTTTGAACCTGCATGGGGTCCATACCCGCTTTCAGAAGGGATGCAACAACCATCTATCCGGGCACTGTGGGTTAGAAAACGCGCCCTCGTCCGTCCCGAGCAGTCGGCGTCGTTGAACGGCTGCAGGATGCCCCGCTTCCCCGCAGTCCCGCGGAGGGCATCCCTAAACGAGGCATGGACGGGAAACCGGCACAAGAGGCGTTTCCCCTTGGCCATGAGTTTCAGAAGGGAAAAGACCTCGACAGGGCAGTACAGAATAGACTCTGGCACGCTGTCGGGTCCATTCGGCAGGAGCAAAGGGGGCAACAGATTGATGCTTTCAAAGGTGAGGTATCTACTGCACGTCCCTGTTGCCTTGAACATAGTCGATCCAACCCTCACGCCGCCCTCGCCGACGCGGACATCCTCCGTCAGGATCGACTGCATGGAGAGTGAAGTGCTCACCCAGCAGCTGCACATCCGCGCCGTACCCGCCAACGGTCCGCACGAAGCCGAAGATCTGACGGGACTGTGCGGCGCCTCGGGGCTCGTCGCTCTCAGGGTCAGGCGCCGCTCTCTTCAACGCTCTGATCATCCTGCGGATGTCGTCAGCAGGATTCTCGAGAACCCAACCATCCGCCGTGTCCTCGGCTAAGATGGCGTTGATGATGTTGTGGGGCGCCTTGTACGCCTCATCTTTCATGCCTACAGGTATCCGCCGAAGTTCTCAAGCCTCCGGACCGTCGTCGGGTATGGATGCACGCCCTCGCTCGCACGCCACTCCCTGTACGTGGCCGTGTTCGAGTTGTTGACCCTCCTTGTGCCTGCAGTCGTGTACAGGCTCCTCATGCGAGGGCGGGCTGCATCAGGGGGACGTCCTCGAGGGCACGCTTTAGCGCCCGCCGCTGAGACGTTGACCTCTTCTCAACCGGTGTTACGGGACTGACCAGCGCAGGAGAGCTCTGATCACGCGCTCTCACCAAGTCCTGTACTCTGCGGTACAGCTCAGGACTGGGCACACGCACCGGAAGTGCCCACATCGGAAGCCTCTCCAGTGTCAGAAGGGTCGTATCGTCCGGGAGGCCTCGGAGGCTTCTACTCACGTCCCTCCACTCTTCCTCATTGAACAAGGTCCGCAGAAACGCGACCCACCCAATCATCTTTTCTGGGGCAGGGAGGGCGGGAAGAAAAGAGAAAGAGAGACATAAATAGAGGTAGCGAGGGTTTGGAGGAGGACGCTGGCGTGCGTCGGGGCCAGTGAGAAGCACCGGCTACATTCAAGCCTTCGAGTTTGCTGAGCCGGACGTCCAGTAGCTGTACCCCCTTCTGCAATACCTATGCCTCTTCTGTGATGTCATCTGCCTCGCACGTGGGGGCCTCATAGCACCCACATGAACAAAAAAACATTCTTCGCATCGTAAAACATACAATTGTCCTGCACGTCGACCTTGGCACCAGCTGCGATCAATTTCTTGACAACTTCTGAGTGACCGTTCTCGCTGGCAATATACAGAGCCGTCGAACCATCTGTGTCATTGGGTGAGCGGCTAAAATGTACAACGACACGAACACAATGTGTGGGTGGTAGCAATCAGATGCAGACTGCATCACGGGCAGCCTGAAGCGGGAGGTGTTACTTTCAGATTCACGTCTCAGGGTCGAGACGCTGGCGACAGAGAATGGATGATCTTGGGCAAACACAAATCTTCCGTGTCATATGTTGACATGTGGCATCTTCTTGTCCGGAAAGTACACGTTGTGAGCCGCTCTCCACATTGGAATTCGGTGTTTTTTGGGTTCCATCTTTGTTTGATAAGGGAACAAGGGAAAACGACATTCACCGATCTGCTATGTATCATCCTGCTTCTTGCATGTCAAAACGTTGTGACCCGAATCACCACATCTGGCGCACTTTCGTTTCTTTGCTGCTGGCGGTGGGTCACTTGACGTGCCGCGCTTGGAGCCCTTTCGTGGTTTGTTGATTACCTCGGAGCATATTCGTTTGCAACAACCACATCGAAGGGGACGGACCTCACCATTGCTTTTCATCCTTCGCTTTTTTTCCCTGCCCCCCAGGAGCGGTATCGTAACGGGAGGAAGTATAATATTATACTTGCACTCAAGGGTTGCAAGGCACGGGCACTTGGACGGCGTAAGTCTCACGGATGGATTCCTTCAAATGAACGGCATGGGTAAACGAGGCGGGGTCTTTTTTCATTCATCTTGCTATGATTGCGACGTTTGTAAGAATTGGTAAATTTGGTCGGCAACCTTGTAAAACGTAGTAAATATATGGGATCTTGCTTAAGAGCCACATCTATCACACTTGGGAAAAAACGTAGAGCTCTTTTGTGGAGCCCTCCGTTCTTCGGTGGCATGTCTCGCAGTCGACGTCGGGGACACGGGTTGCCTTCTTGTTCTTCACTTTCTGTACGAGAACTTCGAGTGGCTCGGTGTAAGCTTTTTACGCCTCAACACACCCTGGGTCCCTTAGGACTTTCTCGTCGTAGTGGGTCATCATGTCTCCTGATGCCCAATCACCCATCTTTTGAACCTGCATGGGGTCCATACCCGCTTTCAGAAGGGATGTCCACCCAATCATCTTTTCTGGGGCAGGGTGGGCGGGAAGAAAAGAGAAAGAGAGACATAAATAGAGGCAGCGAGGGTTTGGAGGAGGACGCTGGCGTGCGTCGGGGCCAGTGAGAAGCACCGGCCACCTTGCTAGATAAATCCTGCCGCGGAAAAGGAGCCCTTTCATTCGCTGGGGTCACCACCCCTGCGGAGGCCCTCTTCCGTGTGCCTTCACGCGGAAGGAAACAGTAGGCATCATTCAAAGACGCCGCGCCCCCTTCCCCCCCCTTCAATTTGTTAGTCTCTGGTGTCCAGGTCGGCGACCATGTTCTCGCACTGCTCAGTCAACTTCCGGACTCATCCGTCTCTCGAGCCTCGCTCACGAAACGGCTTCTGTTTTTTTTGATGTTGGCAAGAGCTTCCGCCAGCGCTTGCATTGCTTGTTGTTTGCTAGTACTTTTGTCCCCTGTACTGATATTTGTGGTCGACACACACATCAGTATAGACTTTCTCCGACGTGCTGCAATTCCTGCTTGGGGAGACGTCAAGGTGTCCTCAAGCAGCGGCACCGCAAAAAGAGACGTGATGAATCTGCCAACCAGACGCATTCGTTAAACTGCTTTCCGTCTTCGGTATTCTGAGAGGAGGCGTGGGGAGGGATCCCGGCGGGTTGGCAGGACCTTGGGATACAAGGTTGGTCTCCGGCTGGCTACCGACGGGGTATTACGTTCGAAGATTCTTCCGATCTGATTCGGGAGTGCGGGGAGGATGGGTGCGTGGATGTTCGAAGATGGGAACGAATCAATCCTGCAGAGACTATGATGCGTAGAGAGGAACTGATTGCAAGAGTTACAAGAGTTTCATTAAAACTGCAGCACTGATTATGAGTCATACAACAAATTCATGTCAGAAGAGAGTGCATACTTAAGAAGCGAGCCATGTTGACACAGTTACGGTCGATGGAGATAGCTCTCCGGATGTCGCTCAGGTTTCAATTCTTGCTTGCTTCCAAGATCAACTTCTCTGCGTCCAAATTCTTCGAATACTTCAAAAGGTCGGTGGGAGATTAGAATTTGAGGTGAGAGCGTTCCTGCGAAAAGGTTGACAATCACGGCAAAAAACGTACGAAGCTGTTGGTGTACACCTACCATTTGCCCACGATTTCAGTTTATTTGGTCTGGTTCGTCAATGAAGCCCCGTCTTGAGCAGGCACAGCATCGAAAACGCAGTTTCAGTGCTGCCCACGGGTTCGGCGTGCACTGTTAGCCACCATGTGGGTGCTGACACTGCAATTCCTGCCCTGCCGCCCAAGAGTAGCGCTGCCGTTACTGCACCCTAAGATGGCCCTTGAGGAGCGTAGCCTGCCAATGGAAGCGACGAGCTTAAAGCACTGACCTACGCCCTTAGATGGCCCTTGAGGTAGGTCAGTTTGTTGAACGCTTACGTCCGCCACTCAACCCAGATCTACCTGTGTTTTGTGTGTGCTACAGCGCATTTACCTCCTTTGATCTTTCGCAGCTGGCAGTCTCCTCAAGCATTTCCTACAACCAGCAGGTGCTTATACAAAAAAGAGGTAGTCCCCTGCGTGAGCCGCGACAGCAAACACTTGCAAGTTCTCGAGGCACAAATGCTTTTCGACGAGCGGAACGGAAGGTCTACATGTAGTGGAACCAATGCTCGAGACGTGAAACGCGAATCTATGCGCTTACGCCGCAGTGACCCATGCCGATAGCGACAGCGGGCGACTTTGAGCAGTACAAGAAAAAGGGGGAAGCAAAGCCAGCACAGCACAGAGGAGTTTCTGCTCTTCGTATTGTCTGACGAGAACTGCCTAGAAGAAAGGGAGAAGTAAGAACACGTCTTTGTAACTGATAGCACTAGCGCAAGGGAATGTTAAGTGACTGCCTTAACCCGGGGAAACGAGCTTGGGCGAGGTCACCGGGGGGTTAGGGAGGGTGGGAAAACTTGAATTTTTCTTTGAACCTGAAGGCTGTGTGAAGTTCTCTAATCGACTTTCGTGGTGCATCAACTCCCTCAGTGAAACTGTGACAGTGACGACTTTGCACTGCATCTCGGATGGCCAACAAGGAGCAAGGGGTTGGCACGAGGCAGGGAACTAAGCCGGTCGATCCGCTCCTGATAGACCGTGAGAGACAGTCGAATCCAGACGAATCTCTAAATGCAGCTGCAGGGGATAGGGATGGACCTGATAGACCGTGAGAGACAGTCGAATCCAGCACCAGACGAATCTAAATGCAGCTGCAGGGGATAGGGATGGACCTGATAGACCGTGAGAGACAGTCGAATCCAGACGAATCTAAATGCAGCTGCAGGGGATAGGGATGGACCTGATAGACCGTGAGAGACAGTCGAATCCAGCACCAGACGAAACTGAATGCAGCTGCAGGGGATAGAGATGGACCTGATTGCACTGTTTGCCTCCGCACGTCCGGAGTCTGACGAGCCCGAAAACCCACCGGAATGATTCCGCGCACTTCCTTTTCTCCCTCATGAGTTGTCCCCCGCGGTCTATTAGTAATTGTTGTCGAAATGGCACCTCGAACCAGCTCATTGACGCTGCTCTCTGGACGTCTCTGAGGAGTACGGCAGCTTGCGGGCTGGATGCTGCGGCTGCCAGCCACGTGGCTCCGCCTCCGGGTTCAAGGCGGAGAGGATGAGGGAAGTCTGCTCCGTCTCCTCCGCCTGCCACTCGTTCTTCTTTGCTTCGAACTCCAGCTCGGGTGCCGACGCTTCCGACAAAAGAGAGCAGACGTTGCTGCTGATGGGCATGGGAGAGCCCGTGTCCGCTAAGGCACGACTCGATGAGCCTCGTGCTGTGCATTTCTTATTGATCATAACAAATGCACAATTGATGTCTCCTCACTCCATCAACAGCCAACAGCTGGCACGGTTTACCTCTAACAAGCTCATGGACGCTGCTCTCTGGACGTCTCTGAGGAGTACGGCAGCTTGCGGGCTGGATGCTGCCGTACTACGGTGGCTTCGCCTCCGGATGTGTTCAAGGCGGAGAGGATGAGGGCGGCCTGCTCAGTCTCCGCCGCCTGCCACGCATTCTTCTTTGCTTCGAACTTCAGCTCGCGGGCCGACTTCCGAAGTTCAGCCGACCGGCGCTCGAAGGATAGCAAGGCACGGGATCGCTGTGCTTCTGATATCCGATCCCGGCTCTTTTGCAGCTTCGACGCCGCTTTTTCGCGGCTCAGCTCCGCCTCCAACCGCAGCTCTTCCTCGATGATTCTTCGGTTCCTCCGCATTTCCCTCTGGCACTTTTACTCCCTGGCGGCTTGGTACTCTTCTTCTACGAGGGCCCGTTTGTACCCGTCACGGTTCCTCTGCCCCGCCAAGGCCGCTCTCCGCTGCGGCCTCCGCCTTCCGGGCAAGCTTCGCCCCGGCCCATGCTTGGTCTCGCAACTCCAACGCGGCCAGCCGAGCGTCGTGCGCCTTCTGATGGCGGACAGCAGCGCTGTCTCTGCCTTCGCTTTGGTCGTGCACCACTCGGCGTGGCTGGCCTGCCACTGTTTCTGACTGGCGATCACAGGTCTGGAGTCACTTACAAAAGACACCTTCGTGCCGCTGTGATGAAGCGAAATGCTGTGGTTTAATCAACCAGTTGGATTCCTCTTGTTCGTAACAGTTCCAAGCTGGCACTTCGTTGCGGGCACAACATGCAAGAAGGCCTGGAAGAAATCACGAGCTGCGGGTAGCACCCCCGAGAGCGCCACTCGCAGCACCTTCAATCTGAGCCCAGACCTAAACCCGCACTGACAATCCCGCATGTGTCCTCAGAGCCAATCCTTTTCTCGAAGTCTCGGATCGAGTTTGCCGACTTCCCTTACCTACATTGTTCTGTCGGCCAGAGGCTTGTAGGAGACCTATTGCCGTTCACGGTACGGCCCGATGCAAGAGAATGAGATCTCCCCTGTTTTTTTCCATGTCGAACGTGAGGGAAATGATCGCCTCGGCCACGTTGCACTCGACGACGCGGTACCCGTCGCCTGGAACTAACCAGGAGCCGCGGGTACCCCCCCGAGAGCGCCACTCACACTACCTTCAATCTGAACCCAGACCTAAACCCCAGTGATGCACCCTTTCTTGCTAGGTGTCGCCAGGCAATACGGAGAGCAAACAAGCACTGTTGTACCGTCCGGCTGGAGAGCAGAGTTTACCCCCCGTTTCTCGGAGGACTCGGTCCAAGCAATGCCACGAGACTCCTGGTTCGTTCGCAGTAGTATTCAATGCTCCGCTGAAGAAAGTGGAGAAGTGTGCGCTCTGGCAGAACAGCGTGTTGCCAGTCAGGAAGAGATATCTGGTGATCAAAAGAAATCAAACGGGTGGGGGATGTGTCCAGCTATGGGGCGAAGAAAAGGAAAAGTCAAGGGGATCTTGAGGCAGCTGAGCTGTACATGCTGCCTCTGCTTCTTTTTTACTTGATTTCACACTTGCAAAAGGGGGTGAGGAGGGGACAAGACGAATAATTGTACTTGGCAATTTGGTAATACGGGCAACCAAAGAAGGGATTTTTATTCTTCGCTTTTTCTCACGAACGGGGGGGTCGGTCCTGCTTTTGGCTTTGTAGGTTCTCCCGACTCCCCTATTCGTGGTCAGCACAAACTCAAGAGGTCTAGTCAACTATTCCCTGCAGTATTGGCATACTTTCAAGAACAAAATAGGTCTTTTTTCAATTGGCCAAACCTCGGCGCGACGCAGGAACTTCTTCGTGGAAGAACTCTCAAGTACATCCCGCAACGAGAAGACACACATCTTCCAGGGAGGGGAAACATCTCGAGACGAAGCCCTGGATTCCCCAGCTTTGGAGGAGCGTACAAGATGCAGACCTTTCTCGGAGTGGCTCGGCGTATCGCCCGAACTTACCCATCGGCAGACGTGTCGTCGAGGAACAAAGACTCGCCAAAAGAAGGACGAAAGCTTCTATGTCTTGGTGGGGGTGCACAGGAACCCGCCCAGGGCTTGCACCATGTCTGCTCGTCGTGAACACGACAACAAAAGATCGCTCTTTGGCACAGCTTTCGCACTATTTCTGCTGAGTCCCTCGTCTTTTTAGAGTTAAAGTCCGCTTGAATTTCCGGGGTTCTAGGGTCTCCGTCTTTGTCTTTTTGTCGTCTTTTTCGTCGATGCGACAAAAAGAAAAGACGAAAAAAGACCAACCCGAATACTTAGCTACCGCCACTGAGGGCGCCAGAGGCTTTGCTTGACAAATCGATGTCAGCCTGGTGGCTTTCTGCAAAGACCAGAAGAAAGCACTCCCTCGCAGCTCGCCGGGAAAGGGCCACTGCGGTGAAACTAGAGCGGTCTGGTCCGGATGGAGAGGTCTTTCGTTCCGGGTGAACTCGCCTGTTTCCACCAGTTGCACCACAGGTCTTTTCTACGACGTCACCGACATGTCTACCAGCGAACCACACCCACGGCCGAAAACCATCGTCAGAAGAGCTGTCATGCCACACACCGTGCCGTGCGGTCCTGGGATGGAGAGGGGCACTGTAGAGCGCGTATTGACAACCATCGACGAGCCACCTGTGCAACTACGGAGAAGAAGACTCCCAGACCGAGAAAGAGGTGACATTCTGACAGGTTTACTGCCTGTGCTGATTATTTGACTCAACACGGGGAATTTTACTAGGTCAGGACGATCTCAAGAATTTGACAGATTGAGAGCTCTTTCTCGATGAATTGTGTGGTGGTGCATGGCCGCTCCTAGTTTAGTTGGTTAGCTAATTTTTCAGGTTGATTCCGTTAACGAACGAGATCTCGACCCTTAAATAGGTGGGCGTGTCGTTGTAGGAGATGTCTTTTGGCATCGGCGGCTTGCTGCTTACCCGAGACGCGCACTACTTCTTAAGGGGACTGAGCGCAAACCAGAACTCAGAGATTGATAACGACTTCCGTCCCTTCGCGGAACGGAACTCCTTCCAGAATCTTCGGAATGAAGTGACCGCCCAGATAGTAGTAGGGGCCCGTTGAACCTGGCAGCACAACGATTTGCAATCTGCGCAATTACCTCTTAGATACGGAGAACTCGCGAAGGATGTCATGGACTGCTGGGTCTACGAAAAGAACCGCATGAAGGCGGGCTGTCAATGACAGCGCCTACTTCCGCCGTCTAGCTCGTGTGTATCGACCAGCGACTATTGACTCGCTGCTGGCTCGCCTTGAAATCCCCCTGTGTGGGGCATATAAAAAAGAATAGGCGTGTGTTTGCTTTGTACTACGTGCCTCCAATGCATTGTTTCTACAAAAAGAAAACAGTCCTTTTGGCGATCAGGTCTCTGTCGAATAAGTGTACAATTATCCGCCCGCGCCCCCCCCGACCGCCTCCCTTTACTTACATCTTCACAATAGTTATCACTTTGGCTAGCCCACGCGGCCCACTTGTTATGAGGTTTCACGTGGTAAACTGTCTAAAGGGGGCAGGGAAGGAGGGCGTGTGTGCAACAAAGGTTCTGGCAAAGTATTGAGATGGTGATGTACAGGCGGGGTAAGATATACCGTATTCGCAAAATGTTTTGGACCGGACAAAAAATCCCACTTGCTTATTCGAGTAAAGTTCGCTTATTGTTGGCCAGAAAATCCAAAACTTGTCCGGTCCAATAACAAGCCCGGTCCAAAATACGTCCAAATTCAACATTTTCCTTTCATCTCGTTCGCAAGGTCTGTTAGTTGCAAGGCCGAACTGGTACCCCTATAAATCCCGCAGATGATATGCGTGTTGTGCTACGTCATTCGTCGAAACCCAGCTGATCAAGACAAAGACAAGAAGCTACCGTACCTACTTCCTGTTGGCTACCCAGAGCGCATACAAGCACATCATCATCATTGTTCCTCCAGTATCTTCATGCCCACACCCCCTCCCCCTCCATGTCTCACATGTTATACAACGTGTGACATACCATATGCACAGACAAAACACGTGATTACGTGTGAACACAGTTTAAACCCATGTGGCCACAGTGTTCGTCCCGTGTTATCAACATAACAGATATCCCTTCTTCTTTTCATAACAAGTGGGTCGCGCAAAAGGGGCGGGGAAAGGGGAGGCGAGATATCGCAAAAATACTCGACGTAGCTGCTTCGACTCCGAATGGAGGGGAGGAAATATAGAGGTAGAGGGGCAAATACAATACAAACACAATCTGATTTGTTCTTCGCTTACAACACCGTGTGCTGTTTTCTCTCTCAGGATTTTTGACCTGTTGTGCTTGTGACGTGTCGTGTAGGGGTAGACCCGCATGACCTCACGTCCGTTCAACACGTGGTTCGGTAGTTACAGCACTTGGGATCCCTTCGGCTCTTTGTCTGGCAGCTTCGTCGAGCATTTCCATCCAAGCTCGCGCTTATGTAAAAAAGAAAACACCTCAAAACTGTACACCGCGAGAGTAGAGTTTTCGTTGGCGCACTACCCTGAACCCATTCCTGGACGTGGTAAGAAAAAGAAGAAGAAATAGAAAAGAACATTTCCGGAGTTCGGGCTTGCACTGATAAACGGACGATCAGCATCAACTGACCGAAGGCAATGAAAATGATAAGGCAAAGGTCTCTTGCGCTTCACGTGTACAGGGACAAACGTCTCTGGGGGGGTTTCCCGCATTATCACTTTTTCAGAGTTATAGTTCGCTTGAGAATCCGGGATTTTAGAGTCTCCGGGTGACCTTCGTCGAATGGGTTCTTTGAAAGCTAATACGTACTGGGTGGGTTTGGGGGGGGCATGCATGGCTTCTTTCGTGTACACTTTATTTGCTCGCTTAGACGAGTCAGGTTCGAAACAATTTGTGACCGACACCAAGTTCTCGCCAGGATAGGTGAGTGCTCTTGGGCTCCCCACGTCTTACAAGTTGAGCAGGAGTTGCCCTGTAAACCGTACCGGTCCATTGTTCGCACCATGGCTCTACGTAGAGAAGAGTGTAGAATAACTCAGAGAGGTTTGCGGGTAGAAACGAACGTTGCGCTTTTCGAAGTGCGTGACGTCGTCACTCTCGGTAGTGAAAAAAATTTTTTTTGAAGATAAGTTGTTGCACTGTTCGTTGCTCGCCACAGTTAGGGCACTCTGGGCACACTGGGTACCCGTGGTGTATCTAGTTTTTCGTCCGTCGGTTTCTTAGAGGTAGCGCGTCGCTTTGCTTTGTGTTTCTTTTTGCACCAGGGCTCATGATGGCGTAGACTGGTGAAAAGTGGTTTCCCCACTGTTCGTCCGTCGCTGTTGCAAAATGGGCATCTGTCTCGTTTCTTCGCGGGACCTTGCAGTGTGTATTCTAGTTGAACCGTTGGTGGTCTTTCTTTGCAGAACCGTTGATGCACGCGCAGTCCCTGCTTTCCTTTAAAAAGGTGTCCGGCTGCCGTTGTTCGTGCGTGGCAGTAGGGGCATTGCAAGTCGTCGTCGCTGCTAGATTCTGGTTCCGTGGTAGAGGTGGTGCTTTGCGGGGTATTTATACTTGTAGGTGTGGTGGCTCTGCTGTTGTCGGCGGCGGTGTGCTCGTCGAGCTGCGTTCCAGTTTGAGTGGCGGATAATTCGTCTCCTCGTATGGCGTCTAAGAGGTCCTGGGTTAAACCCGCGTCTGCAGACATGGTTATCGGCGAGGTGGGTGTAGTTTTGTGGTCGTTGAATGGTAAGAAGACTGGTGGGGGGACCACCATTACTTGGACGTCTTGAGGCTGGTAGACGCAGAGGAAAATCTCGTTGCTGGAGTACGTCGGGGCCGGTGTGTGGTGCGTCCGAACACCGTCGAAACATGACCATCGTTGGCCTGCGTCTGCAGACTCGTTGAGGGCGTGGATGACGTAGTGGCCTGCATTGTTGTGGCCGGAGTGTACGGCTATCGCTCTTAGATTGAGGGGGGCGTTACGTCCTGGGAGTGTGATGGTGTGGTCTGCGTGTATGGCGGTGCGGTTTGTTGTGTCGTTTTTGCGTGCCCTTTGAAGTTGGATAAGCAGCATTGTGTTGATGTGTTGGTAGCAAGGTCTTGTCAAAGTGGTGTTGGTGAGTTTGCAAGCTTCACATTTGTAGTCGACGGCTAAGCGGGGTGTGCTCCAGAGGTTCAGACATCTCTGTATCGAATTGCCGCCTGGTGGAAGGTACGTAATGTCTTGAGTTTCCGGTGAGTTGGACTTGGAGTGGCTGCATTGTTTGCAGGTTGTGGTTGTTGTAATGTTGTGCTGGAGGCCGACGAATGCGTCTTGCCGATTCTGTTGACAAGCTTGGTGCGCTGCGTTTTCGTTCAGTAGGGCTGTAGTGATTGCACGAAGGACTTCCCCGAGATCACACTGCTGCCCGTCCCCGAAGGGGCCGTCGATGCTGGCGAAAACATGCAGAAGTGTCACTTGCGTCCGTCTTCCTGTAACCCAATCGCTTACGGCTGCCGTACAATCGCCCTTCGCGTGCGATGCACATTCGTTGTATGTAACCACTTGTTGGGCCATGTCGGTGGCGGCGATTAGGTTCAACGCGGCTTGAAGGAAGCAGGAGTTTGTTGTAGTGAACCGTGCGAGCTTTGAGAGTGTTATGGCTCCGGCCGCCGCGACTGCTGCTGCGAGGGTGATGCTTGCTACGATGTTGGCTACTCTTTGTTTGAGGGTAAAGTGCGTTGGTGTTTGTTGCCGTCGGTCTTCGAAAGGACTATCATCGTGCTCGTGTGTCGTAGAGGTGCTGCTATCTAAGGAAGAAGCGAGGTCGTCCGGCGTGACTGGTAGTTCGGCTGGTCTGAAGTTGATAGGTTGGTGTTTTCCGGCAAATTCGGCTTCTGCGATGCGCGGTTTACCGGCTTTGTATCGCGCGATACTGTAGCCGAGGAATGGTTTCAGCTGGTTGTGTAGTCGTGGTAAGCTTCGAAATTCCTCGGTTAGCCAGGCTTGCCATGGGGGGTAGAGGACTCTCGGGTGGTGCCCTCGTTCGAGCATCGCGTAGACGTTCCGCTGTATCTCTACGCGGAGGTCCTGCCAATGGTTGGTTTGCCGCATCGCTCGTATCAGCGAGCCTTTAAAGATGCCGCTTGCTTGAGTCTTGGGGGCTGTGGTCTGGTGGTGTGTGAAGCGCGTACCGTATGTTTTAGGATGAACATTGAGTCGTATGTGTGCTGGGTGTGGTGCTTCTGGACGTTCGATGCGGATTCGTATGCCTAAAAAAACGGTGTCGTCTCGCGCCGTTGTTGTTTCTTTGTACTCCATTCGGTATAAGGCTTGAGGTGGGGGTTTACAGTCCCATTGTAAGAAGTCGTCGATGAACCGCCAGGTGTTCACGAACGCTTTGGCTTCGTCGTGTTTGCCCTGTGCTAGAAGGCCGTCGATGTATTCGGACTCTACGCTGTAGCAGTAAAGGTTTGCTAAGTCCGAACTTGCGTTACCTCCCATCGGTATGCCTCCTGTCTGTCTGAAAATCGTGTCGCCTTGCTCGATGTAGGCGTTGTCGATGACGAAATTCAGAAGGGCTTTGACTTCTTCTCTTGTGTAGTTTCGGTTGGTGTTGTTCGCTCCTTTGCCGAAGTTGAAGGTCTTTTTACCCTGTTGTTTTGAGCCCCTGGTGAGGTGGTTGTGACCATGCTTCTCTTCGTAGTCATACGCTTCGTCAACGGTCAAACCCACTCTTCGCTTGACCTCGTCGTGCGGCAGCTTCGTGTACATCGTTAAGAAGTCGTGGTTCGATGGAGTTTTGTGCCTCAGTTGCGTTTGTTGTTGTTTGATGTTGAGTGCTATGTCGTCGGGGCTTTCAGTGAAAAGGGCTTTTTTGATGCCTGTTTGTCGGTGGCTGCGTCGGTCTTTTTCTTTTATCACCTGCATAACCGCCTTGAGTAGGCCTGAAAGTTCGAGGTGGGCGTTTGTGGTGGTGGCTTTAGGTTTTGGTTTGCGCGAAGGTGCTTTGCTGTCTTTCTGCTGGCTGTTTTTCTTCTGGTGGTCGGTTGCTACTCCTGCTATCCATCGGAAGCTTGGCTCGGGTTTGTGTAGTTTTAGGCTCCCTTATAAGTACGGCAGTCCGCCTTGAGCTTGTAGTTTGAAGGGTTCGAGCTGCTGCTTGTGTTGTTGTTGTAACTGGCTTATTGTGGTGTCTTGCTTCTCGTAGGTGGTGCTGGTTTGGAGTTGTTCTCGTAGCGTGGTTGCGTAGTAAGCTTTGCAACAGTACCCGAAGTCGTGCGTGGTTTTGTCGACTGGTAATATCACCAGGTCTTTTTTGAGGTTTTTGAGCTCCTGCGCGGCGTTTCGACTCAATGTTTCTTCGTCCGACGGTGGCAGTGTGGCGAGGCGTTTTGATAGTTCGTCTTTTAGGGCGGCTCCAAAGGTGTCGGTGCCCTCTTCGGCTGCGTAGTACTTGACGACGTATTCGTCAATGGCCTCGTGCAGTCCCTTCTCCAGGTCGTGGTGGTCTTGGTAGCTCCTGTACTTACGTCCTCGTCTGATGACTTCCGAGAGGCCTTTGTCCTTGGCGGTGTCGGTCAGCAGACCGATGGCGTGGCCTTCCATGTCTTTGCCGCCTCGGTAGTGTCGACAGGCGCATTGGTCGGGCTGCTTTAGTTCGAGGTCCGGCAGGCTTTTGCTGACCTCTGTGACGTTTTGGACGCGAAGAAAGAGGGGGGGGTTGAGTCGGAAGGTCGTCTTAGTGCGGTCTAATACGCGTCGGTTGGGGCAGGCTTCGCGGATGTGTGGTTGCTGCAGCAAGTTGTTGAGATGGAGCGGTGGATGTGATCGCTTCCGTGCGTCAAGATGAGTCGTGCCGGTGCTCCGTCGCTTTTCTCGACCTTTGACAACGTGATTTCACTGAGTCTGTCTTTGAGTTTGGCCTCTAACGAGGTGACGTTCTCGGGTAGGTTCGTCGTGGGTGCGTGCGCGGCGAGCCAGTTGAGTAAGCGCCGTGCTCTTGGACGCCCCATTGAGTTGAAGTCGTATTTCTCGAGTTCCGTGAGGCTGAGCGCAAGTAGGTGGTGTAACTGCTTGCGGATAGCATACGCTCGGCCTTGGGTGGTTTGGTTGATGACGGGCTGTCCGTTCTGTATCCACGCCCAGACGGTGCTCGTCGGTGCGCTCGGTGGTCTGGAGCGGTCTTGGTTCGACTTTTTTCTACGACTGCGTTGTTGACCTGTGTTACTTTTCATGTATCGCTGAGCGTTGTAGATGGTGTTGAGGTGCGAGATCCAGAAGTTTTCGCGTGGGAGGGCCTGCCGTCTGAAATCTTCCGTCGAGGCGTTGTCGTCGATCTTGATCTTAATCAGCGGGACGGTGAAGAATGGGAAGTTCCGCTTTAACATCGCGGATGCAACTGGTGTACCATTCCGCCTCGCGTACCAGTGTGACTCTATACGCTCGCGTGCGGTGTGTTTCGTCTGGCCAACGTAGCGAGGATTGCCGCGCTCGTCCACTAATGCGTACACGACTCCTTGATCGGCGTAGTTCGCCTTGTCTGCGCTGCAGTGTTTCCATCCTTTGGTGAGTTTGCGGTGAAACTTGGACAGGAAGGTTTTTTCAGCCTCTTTACGTTTGCTCTCGTACTCGCTCCAGAATTGCTTACCGTAGTTGTGCTTGGGTTTGGTCCGGAAGCAAGCGAGAAAGGGGTTCTTGTGGAACTCCGGCCTTCGTGCGTCTTGTGAATTGATCGCGTTCTGGACGATGGTGTGTTTGAGGAAGTCTTTCTTGGGTGGTGCGGGGGGCGCCTCGGCGGTAGTCTCGGCGTTTGGGGTTTTGGGTATCGATCTCAAGAATTTGACAGATTGAGAGCTCTTTCTCGATGAATTGTGTGGTGGTGCATGGCCGCTCCTAGTTTAGTTGGTTAGCTAATTTTTCAGGTTGATTCCGTTAACGAACGAGATCTCGACCCTTAAATAGGTGGGCGTGTCGTTGTAGGAGATGTCTTTTGGCATCGGCGGCTTGCTGCTTACCCGAGACGCGCACTACTTCTTAAGGGGACTGAGCGCAAACCAGAACTCAGAGATTGATAACGACTTCCGTCCCTTCGCGGAACGGAACTCCTTCCAGAATCTTCGGAATGAAGTGACCGCCCAGATAGTAGTAGGGGCCCGTTGAACCTGGCAGCACAACGATTTGCAATCTGCGCAATTACCTCTTAGATACGGAGAACTCGCGAAGGATGTCATGGACTGCTGGGTCTACGAAAAGAACCGCATGAAGGCGGGCTGTCAATGACAGCGCCTACTTCCGCCGTCTAGCTCGTGTGTATCGACCAGCGACTATTGACTCGCTGCTGGCTCGCCTTGAAATCCCCCTGTGTGGGG
>JAPJBO010002197.1:0-19433 GCA_030068145.1 Diplonema papillatum | reverse complement strand
ATTTCAGTTCATTTGCGTTTGCAACACTAACAGTTCGTCTGCTTAGGAGCACTTGATTCCAGTGTATGGAAGACCCATTTCAGCATCGTCGTGATTCGGTTGCAACACTAAACAGTCGTCTGCCTTAGAACAGTCGCAATTGCGTGTGCAAAGTCGGATTGGGTTGTTGCGCCTTCGGCGCTTGAATTTTCTATTAAGGGAGATCGATCAGATTGTTCGCAGTCGATTTCAGTGTATGAGGTCTCTATTTCAGTTCGTTTCCGTTTCGTTTGCGACACTCACAGTTCGTCTGCTTAGGAGCACTTGATTCCAATGTATGGAAGACCCATTTCAGCGTGTCAAAGTCAGATTGGGTGGTTGCGCCTTCGGCGCTTTAATCGTTTATTAAGAGAGATCGATCAGATTGTTCACAGTCGATTTCAGCGTATGAGGTCCCTATTTCAGTTCATTTACGTTTCGTTTGCAACACTCACAGTTCGTCTGCTTAGGAGCACTTGCTTTCAGTGTATGGAAGACCCATTTCAGCGTGTTCATGTTTCGTTTGCAACACTAAACAGCCGTCTGCCTTGGAACAGTCGCAATTGCGTGTGCAAAGTTGGATTGGGTGGTTGCGCCTTCGGCGCTGTAATCTTTTATTAAGAGAGATCGATCAGATAGTTCACAGTCGATTTCAGCGTATGAGGTCCCTATTTCAGTTCATTTACGTTTCGTTTGCAACACTCACAGTTCGTCTGCTTAGGAGCACTTGATTCCAGTGTATGGAAGACCCATTTCAGCGTGTCAAAGTCAGATTGGGTGGTTGCGCCTTCGGCGCTGTAATCTTTTATTAAGAGAGATCGATCAGATTGTTCACACTCGATTTCAGTGTATGAGGTCCCTATTTCAGTTCATTTACGTTTCGTTTGCAACACTCACAGTTCGTCTGCTTAGGAGCACTTGATTCCAGTGTATGGAAGACCCATTTCAGCTTGTTCATGATTCGTTTGCAACACTAAACAGCCGTTTGCCTTAGAACAGTCGCAATTGCGTGTGCAAAGTCGGATTGGGTGGTTGCGCCTTCGGCGCTTTAATCTTTTATTAAGAGAGATCGATCAGATAGTTCGCAGTCGATTTCAGCGTGTGAGGTCTCTATTTCAGTTCATTTGCGTTTCGTTTGCAACACTCACAGTTCGTCTGCTTAGGAGCACTTGATTTCAGTGTGTGGAAGACCCATTTCACCGTGTTCATGTTTCGTTTGCAACACTAAACAGCCGTCTGCCAAACAGTCGCAATTGCGTCTGCAAAGTTGGATTGGGTGGTTGCGCCTTCGGCGCTTTGATCTTTTATTAAGAGAGATCGATCAGATTGTTCGCAGTCGATTTCAGCGTATGAGGTCCCTATTTCAGTTCATTTACGTTTCGTTTGCAACACTCACAGTTCGTCTGCTTTGGAGCACTTGATTTCAGTGTGTGGAAGACCCATTTCAGTGTGCTCGTGATTCGTTTGCAACACTAAACACTTGGAACAGACCCCCAGATGACACCTATATGGCCCCTATATGACCCCTATATGACCCCTATATGACCCCTATATGACCCCCATATGACCCCTATATGACCCCCATATGACCCCCATATGACCCCTATATGACCCCTGTATGACCCCTATATGACCCCTATATGACCCCCCCCATATGACCCCTACATGACCCCCATATGACCCCTATATGACCCCCATATATCCAGTCAAGCCGCTCACATACTGTGCTTGCAACGCAAAAATCAACCCATTGGGGCTGCTCGATGGCAGGTCTCTACTTAGCAAAATCTCTACTTTGTGACAAAGTAGAGATTGGGTTCAGAACTAAGGGGTCATATAGGGGTCATATAGGGGTCATGACCAGCTTCGTCTGTGGGTGATTGGTTGTGCCATGGGAGTCGACTCCCTGTTAGACTTGGGCAATGTGCTGCTCCGCAATTTGCGGGTGCATCACTACCATGTGCGAGACCGTGTGCCCCGAGGAGCACTGTTGGACAAGTTGAAGTTGGAGCAGTCTTCCACAGACGAAGTTGCGAAAGCTGCTATTGCACTCGGTGGCAAGAAGGGGAAAGGGAAGCGACAGTACACTGCTTCTGCCAAAGGAATAAGCCACTTCCTCGGAATCGCAGAACACCTTTTGGTCCATGTCGCGGGGGCTCCCAGGGAAACAGAGAGGTAGGAAGAAGGGAGCTGACAATATTATATTCTCTTGGGTGTCAACCCAAGCACTTGCTGAAGCGAATGGGGATCTTAACAGGGGAAAGGACGAGCGATGCCTTCTTGCGAGGCGCTGCAGTCATCCCAGGGATGGGTGGGTGGGAAAAACAAAAGAGTCGAGGGACGAGGAAACAAAAAAAGTATGTACACTAAAACAAGGATCAATCATGGCGGGTCTACACCTTGTCTGAGCTACACCTTGTCGGACAAGGTGTAGTTGGACGCTCCCGGACAAGGTGTAGTTGGCCCAATCCAAAATAGCCAGGGCCCAACTACACCTTGTCCGGCGGCCAACTACACCTTGTCCGGCAGCCTCAACTACACCTTGTCCGGCAGCCCTAACTACACCTTGTCGGACAAGGTGTAGTTGGGGCTGCCGGACAAGGTGTAGTTGGGCCAATCCAAAATAGCCAGGGGCCAACTACACCTTGTCCGGGAGCCCTAACATGCAGGGTCAGAACCTTGTGTCTTTTTGGAAATGGCAAAAACAATTTCCAGAAAAAAATTGGGTTTTTTGAATTTTAAAAGTTTGGAACAAACTCTGCAGTAATTTTTAAGGAAGTTGAGCAAATTTTTTTTTTTCCAACTTTTTTTTGTAACCCGGAAAAAATGCTTTACACACGACCCCCATGGACTAAGCGGAGAGTGTGGGACTACGTTCGTGGAGCTATGGTGGCCGAACGCTACCCACTAA
Organism: Diplonema papillatum; assembly: GCA_030068145.1. Taxonomy (NCBI): domain Eukaryota; phylum Euglenozoa; class Diplonemea; order Diplonemida; family Diplonemidae; genus Diplonema; species Diplonema papillatum. The sequence goes on along the minus strand of JAPJBO010002197.1, from coordinate 16,504 downwards.
AACAACCGGGGGCCCTTAGAGACTGCTGCTGAGGAGGCCATCCCCCGTGACTCCCCCGGAGGGGGGCTTGTCAGGCCGAGTCACGACAGCATCAGGGAGAGTGAGGTCAACCATCTCTCCCTGCTCCGCTCCTGCTCCTGGGTTTGTTTGTTTGTTTTTGCTACCGCTGATCTGATTCGCTGATGGTGATGCTGCGCTCCGAGCTACCCCTGTCAAGGGCTGACTTGCTCCCTGGCTCTTTTGCGCGCTTTGTTCCTGTGACTGGGGGTTGCCTGACCTCCCGCTCGCCCCTGGTTTCCCTCCCCCGGCAAGGGGGGGTCCTTGTTGGCATCTTGTGCCGCTGACTCCTTGGCCGTTCCGTCCGTCCTGGCCCTCTTTCATTTTCTTGGGGTCTACCACCCTCTGCACCGCCGCACTCCTTTTCCTGGCTGGCGCTGTCGCCACCCTCTGCTGTCCCTCCCGCCCTGCCCTGGCTGACTGGCTGCCAGGATCCGCTGCTTGACGCCCTCGGACTTTTTTTTTTGGGGTCCATCGGCTCCGCGGGAGCGTTTTAAAAAGACACAAGGTTTTGACCCTGCATGCTAACTACACCTTGTCCGGCACCCAACTACACCTTGTCCGGCACCCAACTACACCTTGTCCGGGAGCCCCAACTACACCTTGTCCGGCAGCCAACTACACCTTGTCCGGCAGCCAACTACACCTTGTCCGGCACCCAACTATGCATGGTCACTCAACAGTTCAGTCCAATGGACTGTCCAGGCCTTGTGACCCTGGATGGCGTTTTCCCCATGCAACCCCCCATGCCCTCTCCCAACTCACTGCACTGGTTACAGCTGCTAAAAAAGGGATAAAACAAATGCGAAAACAAGTGAGTGCCTGAGCACCAGCAATCTCTGGAACAAAAGATGAAAATAGAGAGCAAAGAATGTGCCTAGCAGCACACCAGATCAATCTCTGGGACAAAACAAAACAGGGAGCAAGCGATAGCAGGGAGCAAAAGGGCGAACAGTAGACTGTGCCTAGCAGCACACCAGATCAGTCTCTGGGACAAAGAACAAAAACAAGGAGCAATGGGCAAACAATATGCCTAGCAGCACACCAGATCAAATCGACGATGAAAACAAGAAAACCAAAGAAAAGCCTGGGAAAAATATGAGTATACATGAATAAACGAGATTCATTCTGATCTGCGAAGCGACAACCTTCTCCGTTTTGGCTGGCTCTCTTTCCTAGTGTCCGGCGAATCTGGCACTGCAAAATTGAGATTCAGACGTCTTTGAGGAGTTGGAGGACGCACTTGTGGTTGAGCAAGAGTATCAGGATTGGAGTCAGAGTCAGAGAGCTCAAAAGATGCTGGTGACACCACATCACGGGTTGGTCGCACAAGATCGGGTGACTCTTGAGCAGCAGTTGGAACATTACGAGCAAGCTCAACATTGTTGCGAAGAAGGTTCTGAACAGCAGGCAATCCAAGAAGAGAATCCAAACGTTCCACTGATACATCTGGCACCTCCTCTCTTCTCCTCCTGAAGACATCAAAGGGGTTTGGTTGAGCAAGCTGAATCCGGGGCTGAGGGAGTTGTGCAAGGGGTGGTACTGAATCCAGAGAGAACACATCTTCTTCTTCGCTTCCGAAGTCTGGTTCTTCGTTTACCAGCATAAATGGGTCTGTTGGTCTCGCTTTTTGCCTTTTCTCTTTGATAGCTTGATAAGGACTTCTTAAAACTTCCCCAAAACAGAGGAGTCCATGATGAAACAGGTCCCCACCAGTGATGGTGTGGGCTCCTCTCCAGTTTTGAAGAAGGACAGCTACAAGCCTTGTGACCCCCATTTTTGATTACCTTTTTCAGTCTTCCCCACTTTCCATCAGCAGCCTGTGTTCCTGCAGACCACTTCACAAGTGTGAACTTTTCCCGGAGCTCCTCAGCAGTGACACCCACACCGGCCAAGTTGCCTTCTTGAATGGCATCTTTAACAGCTGTTTCGTGCTCAAACACAGATGATTCCTCTCCAAACTTGCGGTCAAGTCCTGATTTCTTCACCCAGGACAATTTTGTTTTGGTAAACTCTTCTTTTCCGTGGTTCACCCATGCTGTTGCCGCCCCCCCTGCACATCTTTCCAGTAGAACTGGTCTGATGTTGGGTCAGAAAGAGTTCTGTAGGTGGCAGCCCCGTCGGTGGCAATGTACAACGGGTGCTCTACAGTACCCAATTCAATCATCCCCTCACCAAGGACTTCACGAGCTTCCTCAAGAGAAATGGGGGGTGGGGGTGGGATGATCCCATGGTCATATCCGTTTACAAATTCTCCAAGTCCAGATGGAAGTACCACTTTTTGATTCTTCTTCACAAGTGATTGCCACTTCTCAGGGAGAGAGCGAACAATGCAGACTCCCCTTCCACGCTCAATTATTCCCAAGAATCGAATGTAACAGTACTTCACATCCTGACCTGACCCTGACTTCCTCACACCAACCGAGAACTCATCGAACTCCAGGCATGTGTCTGGTCCGCCCAGAGGCAGAGCTGCTGCTTCAGTGAGCTTCTGACCATGGAGTGTGGCTTTTGCCAGAACCTTATTCAGTCTTGCATGTGTTGTTGGGCCCATGTAAACATTTGAGTCCTGCTGCCTGTGGTCTTTCCCAAGAGCATACCCTTGGATTTTGTTCAGCAACTGAGCAAGGGACAAATTTGTCTTGGAATCCTTGTCTTGTTTCTCCTCATCATCACTTTCTGACATGAGAATCTTGACTGCTGAGGCAAACAGACTGGCACCACCAACACCTTCTTTTGCACACTCTCTGTTGGAACAGGGCCAAAACGGCCACTTCCCCTTTCCTTTTGGATACCAGCTGTCCAACTCTTTTCCACAGGTGCAGCAAGGCAGGTCTGGAATAATTCCGTAGCATTGGCAAACCTGCAGGGTGATTATCATGCAGGGTCAAAACCGTGTCTTTTTAAAACGCTCCTGCGGGGCCGATGGACCCCAAAAAAAAAAGTTGGAAAAAAAAAGTTTCGCTCAAGTTCAGCAAAAATTACTGCAGAGTTTGTTCCAAACTTTTAAAATTCAAAAAACCCAATTTTTTTCCGGAAACTTTTTTTTTGCCATTTCCAAAAAGACACAAGGTTCTGACCCTGCATGTTATGGCATGCTAAAAATGTGGACTACAGCAAAAGAAAAGAAAAAAAAAACATACATAGCTGCCCCTTCCTCGAGCAACTCAAACAGCTGTAATTTGGGTCTTGATATGCCCATTGTGCGGCGATCACCGGAGTAGAGCTTCGATCTTTCAGTTGATGAACCCACCCATTGACGTGCCTTTCCTCTTGGGTGGTGGGCTTGAACATTCATTGGGTTTGCTTTCTTTTAACCTGGAATGGAATGGAGCTAATGCAATGTAAACTTGCCACAAATAATACCTGGTCTTGCCTGAGACAGAAGCCTGTCTCTTGGCAGGTCTCTACCCCGGCGAATCTTTACTCCGCCGGGGTAGAGATCGGTGAAGATCGGCGGAGTCAAGGTCGACGGAGTCAAGGTCGGCGGAGTAAAGGTCCGGCGGAGTAAAGGTCGACAGAGTAAAGGTAGGCAAATTGATTTTTGACCCAAAAATTTGGGTTCAAAATTTTTGGTCAAAATTTTTGGGTCAAAATTTTGGGTCAAAAATTTTGGGTCAAAAATTTGGGTCAAAAATTTTGGGCCAAAAATTTGGGTCAAAAATTTTGGGTCAAAATTTGGGTCAAAAGTTTGGGTCAAAAAATTTGGGTCAAAATTTGGGTTCATCGGGCTGAAATTTTTGGGTCTAAAATTTGGACTACGGGGTCAAAATTTGGGTCCAAACCCTAAGTTTGACCCACAAAAATTTTTGATCGAAATGATCCAACTGAAATTTTTTGCACCTCTGTGACCCAAACTTTTGGACCAAGGTTTTGAACACGAGATTGGGGACCCAGATTTCAGTATCTTTGCCTCAAATGATCCCAATTCAAACTTTTGCCCAAATCTTGAGTCCAAAACCCAATTTGAACCAAATTTTTGATCCAGATGCTTCAGCTGAAAATTTTTGACCAAAAATTTCGACCCAAAAATCTGACCCAAAATTTTGACCCAAAAATTTTGACCCAAAATTTTGACCCAAAATTTTTGACCCAAATTTTGACCCAAAATTTTGGTGACCTTTACCCTGCGGAGTAAAGGTTGGCGGAGTCAAGGTCGGCGGAGTCAAGATCGGCGGAGTCAAGGTCGGCGGAGTCAAGGTCGGCGGAGTCAAGGTCCGGGTAGAGACCTGCCTGTCTCTTCCCCAAGGGGAAGATGGGTGTGTCTTGTTGTGCTGGTGGGACTCAAAGCAGAAATGAAAGGGAGCAGGAGACAGAAGATTAAAAGTTAAAGAATGGTTAAAAGAAGGGTAACATGCAGGGTCAAAACCTTGTGTCTTTTTGGCGGCAGTCCCGATACCATGCAGGGTCAAAACCTTGTGTCTTTTTGAAAAATGGCCCGAAAAAAAAAATCTGGAAAAAAAACACGGTTTTGACCCTTGATCGATACCATGCAGGGTCAGAACCTTGTGTCTTTTTAAAACGCTCCTGCGGAGCCGATGGACCCCAAAAAAAAAAGTTGGAAAAAAAAAATTTTGCTCAACTTCCTCAAAAATTACTGCAGAGTTTGTTCCAAACTTTTAAAATTCAAAAAACCCATTTTTTTTCCAGAATTTTTTTTTTGCCATTTTCAAAAAGACACAAGGTTTTGACCCTGCATGATACCTTTTTTGCCCATTTCTGGGTTGCGCCCTTATCTCGACCTTTTTGGCCCGTTTTTGGGTTGCGCCCTTATCTCGACCTTTTTGAGATGCGCCCTTATCTCTACCTTTTTGAGCTGCGCCCTTATCTCTACCTTTTTGGCCCGTTTCTTGGCTGTTCCCTTATCTCGACCTTTTTTGGGATTGTGAACCAAATTTACATATAGAAAATATTTCAGGCATTAAAAAAAAATTTCTCGAAAATTTTTTTTTGGGCCAAAAAAAAAAAATCCCGAAAAATTCCAAAAACTTTTTGGCCAAAAAAAAAAATCCGAAAAAAATTCAAAAAAATTTTCGGGCCAAGAAAAAAATCCGAAAATTTTCCCGAAAATTTTTTGGGCCAAAAAAAAAAATCCGAAAAAAATTCCGAAAATTTTTGGGCCAAAAAAAAAAAAAACGAAACCACCCAATCCAACTATGTACACACGAAACAGAGATCTTACGAATCAGCGAAAAGCGAGCAAAAAAGAGTGTTTACAAACCCTGGAGGAAGTCTGAAAAAACAGTCGGCTGAAATCGACTGAGAACAACCTGAGCGATCTCTCTTGATAAAAGATTCAAGCGCCGAAAGGCGCAACCACCGAAGCAGACTTTGTACACACGAAACAGAGATCTTATGAATCAACGAAAAGCAAGCGAAAAAGAGCGTGGAAAGTCGGAGACAGTCGGCGAAAAACGTGGGAGAAAGACGGGAAAATGCGACCTTGAAGTGCTCCAAAGATCAGACGCTGTATAGTGTTGCGACGAATCGCAACACGCTGAAGTTGGGACTCCCACACACTGAAATCGACTGAGAACAACCTGAGCGATCTCTCTTAATAAAAGATTCAAGCGCCGAAGGCGCAACCACCCAATCCAACTATGTACACACGAAACAGAGATCTTATGAATCAACGAAAAGCGAGCGAAAAAGAGTGTGTAAACCCCGGGAAAGGTCGGAAAGACAGTCGGACGAAAAACTTGGAAAAAAGACGGGAAAATATGACCTTCAAGTGCTCCAAAGACCAGACGACTGTATAGCATGCAGGGTCAAAACCTTGTGTCTTTTTGAAAATGGCAAAAAAAAAAATTCTGGAAAAAAAATGGGTTTTTTGAATTTTAAAAGTTTGGAACAAAACTCTGCAGTAATTTTTGAGGAAGTTGACGCAAAAAAATTTTTTTTTCCAACTTTTTTTTTGGGGGTCCATCGGCTCCGCGGGAGCGTTTTAAAAAGACACAAGGTTCGGACCCCTGCATGATAGTGTGGCAAACGACATCGCAAACACGCTGAAGTTGGGTCTCCCACACAAGCTGAAGTGCAGGCAGACGAACTGTTAGTGTTGCGAACGAATCGCAAACAGCGAGATCGGGACCCCCACACACTGAAATCGACTGAGCACAACCTGAGCGATCTCTCTTGTAAAGACATTCACAGCGAGTAACGCAACCCAAATCCAAAACTTTGGTACACGGACACCGAAACATCCACTAGGAGATCTATGAATCAACGAAAAGCGAGCGAAAAAGAGCGTGTAAACCGCGGAAAAAGACGAAAGACAGTCGGCGAAAAACTTGGAAAAAAGACGGGAAAATACGACCTTCAAGTGCTGCAAGGCAGACGACTGTATACCGCAATGCAGGCGTAAAACCTTCCGTGTCTTTTTAAAACGCTCACCGCGGGGCCCGATGGACCCAAAAAAAAAGTTGGAAAAAAAAATTTTGCTCACCTTCCTCAAAAATTACTGCAGAGTTTGTTCCAAAATTTTAAAATTCAAAAAACCCAATTTTTTTCCGGAATTTTTTTTTTCGCCATTTCCAAAAAGACACAAGGTTTTGACCTAACACGTGAACAAAAACAACCCGCAAACCCGCAAACAATATGCCTAGCAGCACACCAGATCAAATCGCCGATGAAAACAAGAAAACCAAAGAAAAGCCTGGGAAAAATATGAGTATACATGAATAAACGAGATTCATTCTGATCTGCGAAGCGACAACCTTCTCCGTTTTGGCTGGCTCTCTTTCCTAGTGTCCGGCGAATCTGGCACTGCAAAATTGAGATTCAGACGTCTTTGAGGGGTTTGAGGACGCCCCGGGGCAACTTGTGGTTGAGCAAGAGTATCAGGATTGGAGTCAGAGTCAGAGAGCTCGTTGGACCAATCCAAAATAGCCAGGGGCCAACTACACCTTGTTCGGCAGCCACAACTACACTTTGTCTGACAAGGTGTAGTTGGCTGCGTGAGACAAGGAGTAGTTGGGGCCGCCGGACAAGGTGTAGTTGGACCAATCAAATAGCCAGGCCAACTACCATGCAGGATCAGAACCTTGTGTCTTTTTAAAACGCTCCCGCGGAGCCGATGGACCCCAAAAAAAAATGTTGGAAAAAAAAAATTTTGCTCAACTTCCTCAAAAATTACTGCAGAGTTTGTTCCAAACTTTTAAAATTCAAAAACCCCATTTTTTTTCTGGAAATTTTTTTTTTGCCATTTTCAAAAAGACACAAGGTTTTGACCCTGCATGCTACACCTTGTCCGGCAGCCAACTACACCTTGTCCGGCACCCAACTACACCTTGTCCGGGAGCCCCAACTACACCTTGTCGGACAAGGTGTAGTTGGCTGCCGGACAAGGTGTAGTTGGACGCTCCCGGACAAGGTGTAGTTGGACCAATCCAAAATAGCCAGGGGCCAACTACACCTTGTCCGGGAGCCCTAACTACACCTTGTCCGGCACCCAACTACACCTTGTCCGGCACCCAACTACACCAATCCAAAATAGCCAGGGGCCAACTACCATGCAGGGTCAAAACCTTGTGTCTTTTTAAAACGCTCCCGCGGGGCCGATGGAGCCCGTCGGCCCGCTGCCTCCCGAGCAGGATCTCGACGAACATCAGCTGCATCCTGGCCGCCAGCTGGCGGGAGTCTAAAGTCCCCAAAGTCTAAAGTAGGACTTTAGACTTTGGCCCAAGCAATCTTGGGTTCAAAATCTCAAAGTCTAAAGTAGCCAAGGTCTAAAGTAGGACTTTAGACTTTGGGACTTTAGACTTTGAGATTTTGAACCCAAGATTGCTTGGGCCAAAGTCTAAAGTAGACTTTAGACTTTGGCCCAAGCAATCTTGGGTTCAAAATCTCAAAGTCTAAAGTCCCAAAGTCTAAAGTCCTACTTTAGACCTTGGGGACTTTGGACCCTGGCTACTTTGAACCTTGGGTGCTTGGTCAAAATTTTGGGTCAAATTTTTGGGTCGAAAATTTGGGTCGAAAATTTGGGTCAAAATTTTGGGTCAAAATTTTTGGGTCAAATTTTTTGGTCGAAAATTTTGGGTCGAAAATTTTGGGTCAAAATTTTGGGTCAAAATTTTGGGTCAAAAATTTTGGGTCAAATTTTTTGGTCGAAAATTTTGGGTCGAAAATTTTGGGTCAAAATTTTGGGTCAAAATTTTGGGTCAAAATTTTTGGGTCAAAATTTTTGGGTCAATTTTGGTTGCCATTTCCTCACCACCAGAGCCTCAGTGAGGGTGGTAGACAACAAGGTGCGTTTTTTTTTTTAGGTGGAGTGTCGAGGACTTGTGGCATTGCCTGCCCCCCTAATCTCCACCCCTCCCATTACTGTTGGGGGGAGGACCCCTTTTTTCAAAGTTGGTGTTCAGCTGAACAAGTTTCAGCAACACCTCCCTTCTGGAATTCATCTCGCTGTTGTACAGAAAACGTGAGTGGAGAACACAAGGAATAAACTGGAGCCGATGCCAGGAACACAAGAGGAAACAAAGAAATGTGGGAGCTAAACTAACGCGGTGCATGTTGTGCAGCTTCACCAGGGGAAGGGCACGCAAAAAGAAGTTGCCCAACCCTACCGCCAACACCACCCAACCTGGGCTCGTGGTGAGTTAGGGATCCGGGGGCAGAATTCCCCGCAGCAAACTTAGAGACTTCAGAATGACAGAGAAAGTAGTGAAAGGAAGTGGAAGAGAGGGAGAGAGAGAGAGATACCATGCAGGGTCAAAACCTTGTGTCTTTTTAAAACGCTCCCGCGGGGCCGATGGAGCCCTAAAATTTTTTTTGGAAAAAAAAAAATTTGCTCAACTTCCTCAAAAATTACTGCAGAGTTTGTTCCAAACTTTTAAAATTCAAAAAACCCAATTTTTTCTGGATTTTTTTTTTTTTGCCATTTTCAAAAAGACACAAGGTTTTGACCCTGCATGATACTTTGAAACTTGGTGTTCAGCAACACCTCCCATTCTGGACTTCAGAATGACATCCAACAGAGAATGTAGTGAAAGCAGAGAGAGAGAGAGAGAGAGAGAGAGAGAGAGAGAGAGAGAGAGATTTTGAAACTTGGTGTTCAGCAACACCTCCCATTCTGGACTTCAGAATGACACCTAACAGGGGGGAAGGAAACAATGAAAGAGGAGTTTTAGTTTCGTAGTCTGAGCCTGCGTCTTTTGGATGGTGTATCCTGCTCTTCTAGGTCAAACACAGGGGGGGTTAGTTCTGGGGTCTCTTCTCGAGCTCTCTTCCCAAAAGTCAGGGTGAGTGGAGACTTTGGTGAGTCAGGGGCAACAACTTTGGTGTCCACTTTGGCATTTGCCTTGAGTTTCCGGTCTAGCTCTGGCTTCTTTGCATCAAAGGTGTGGCAAGCCACCTTTTCAGCAGCCTGAGATGCTGAGGCTGGTGCTGGAAGCCTTGTGAGGATCAAGCTCTCCAACAATTTCATGTGGTCAGAAAGCTCTGTCACAGCTGACTTCCAGGGTTCTACAGGTGGGGCTTCCTTTTCTTTGGCAGCAGCAACTTCTTCCTTCTCTTCAACTTCCTCAAAAGCTTCTTCCTCAACCTCAGGAACCTCAGGAAGAGGCTGGTATTCCCACAGGGGCTCAATTTCAACTTCTTCTTGTTTCACAACTGCCTCAGCTTCAACAAGGGTGTCACCAGCAGCATCTGCAGCTTCCTGTGCTTCAGCAACAGCCTTGATGCAGGCAGCTGCAGCCCTTGCACTCCTTTTTTTAGATGGTTGGGCAAGAGGGATTTCTTCTTCTTCATCTTCTTCTTGCTTAATATCAAACTCTAGAACCTGCAGTGGTGATGGCATGAAACGGTAGAAGGGACGCAGCCCATCTCCAACAGCCATCATGGCGCAATGAAAAAGGTCACCATCTCCTCCTGTTATGGAAAGCCTCCATGCCTGGACCAACACACCACCAACCTTGTCTCTGGTGTTGAAGCCTCCAGTCTTGATGGAAGCTTTGAGGCGTGCCCATGTTCCATCTGCAAGCTGTGTTCCTGCAAACCAGTTAACCAGATTGTACTTGTGGTGCAGCTCCAAGCCTGCATCTCCCTGCAAGTTTCCTTTTTTGATGGCTTCCAAGACACTTGTTTCTTGGGCGAATGTGGCACCAACACCAAACTTCTTTTCTAACTTGGTGGATTTTTGCACCCATGAAGTCACCAATTTGGTGAACTCATCCTTCCCATGGTTCACCCATGCGTACTTCACCTTTCCTCTTGACTCTTTTTCTTCACGCCAAAAGAACTGGTCAGACATGGGGTTGAGGAGTGAGCGGTAGGTGGCTGCTCCGTCGGATGTGATAAACAGAGGGGATGAAGCGGTCCCCAACTCAATAATGTCCTCGTCAAGGACAGCTGAAAGCTCTTCAGCAGAGATCGGTGGCGGTGGGGGTACTACAGACACATCTGTTGAGTTTGTCCACTCACCGTGCCCGGATGGCAGAGTCACTTTTGATTGGGGTTTGATTAGGCTCATCCACTTCTGTGGAAGCTGCCTGATCACCATCTTGCACCCCTCCCCTCTCTGCACAATACCAAGAAATCGCAAGTAGGAGTACTCCCGCTCACCCTTGCTGTTCTTCCGTTTCTCTGTTCCCACAGAGAATTCGTCTAACTCCAGGCACTTGCCTGGGCCTCCAAGAGGCAGATTCTGTGCTTCCAGCAGCCGGAGGCCACTATGAGTGAGGTGAGTCAGGATCTTGTTGTACTTTGCATGCGTTCCCTTGGACATGTGGATGAAAGAATTTTGTGCTCTGTGAGACAGGCCATGAGCAAACCCACAAATCTTTTCCAAGAATTGCAAGGGTGAGATGAGAATGGTCTTCACGATGTCTGCAAGCTCCTTCTTCCTCTCTTCCTTGTTTGCACATGTTGCCTTGATCGACAAGCTCACCGCCTTTCCGAGGGCATCCCCAAGAACAGAACAGCCCCCAACGCAGCTGCCACACCTGCAAGACCATGTTGGCCAACCAGCTGAACTTGTTGTTGTTGACAGCTTCCACTTAGTCAGCTTTCGCTTGCAACCAGTGCACTTCACTGACATTGGAAGCACTTGGTATGCCATGAGTGTCTCTATTACACTTTCAGCTCCCTCTGAGGCCACCTTCAGAAGCTCCAATTCAGGCTTTGCGAGCCGGGCTGAGCGAATCACTCCTGAATACAACAGTTTTCGGTCACCCCCACGCGTACCAGTCAGCCATCTTCTTTGTTTTCCTTTCTGGAGGTGTGCTTGTTCCGCCATGTTTGCTCTGTTTTTTTTTCTTCACCTGCAATTGCAATTGTGTTTTGTGTTTGCCTCATCTTGTTGCACAGTGGGACATAGATCAGAATGAAAGGGTGCTGAAAGGGACCAGAGAGGAAAACAATCTAATCTGGAAGCTAGGGAGAAGGAAGATTACCCAACATGGAGCAGGTGTCCACATCCTGTGTGATAGGCTGCCGCGTTTTTTTTGCAAATAGAAAATTTTGGCATGCCCCAGTGCAAAAAACTCGGAATTTCTCCGAAATTTTTTTTTTCTGTGAAAAAAAATGACCCAAATTTTTTGAAATTTTTGACCCAAAAATTTTGACCAAAAATTTTGACCAAAAATTTTGACCCAAAAATTTTGACCCAAAAATTTTGACCCAAAAATTTTGACCCAAAATTTGACCCAAAAATTTTGACCCAAAAATTTTGACCCAAAAATTTTGACCAAAATTTTTGACCCAGAATTTTTGACCAAAAATTTTGACCAATTTTTGACCCAAAATTTTCGACCCAAATTTTTGACTCAAAAAATTTGACCCAAATTTTTGAACCCAAAATTGCTTGGGCCAAAGTCTAAAGTCTACTTTAGACTTTGGCCCAAGCAATCTTGGGTTCAAAATCTCAAAGTCTAAAGTAGCCAAGGTCTAAAGTAGGACTTTAGACTTTGGGACTTTAGACTTTGAGATTCTGAACCCAAAATTGCTTGGGCCAAAGTCTAAAGTAGACTTTAGACTTTGGCCCAAGCAATTTTGGGTTCAGAATCTCAAAGTCTAAAGTCCTACTTTAGACTTTGGGGACTTTAGACTCCCGCCCGCCAGCTCCCTGCATTCGTCGAAGTCGAGTCCCATCGCGTCCTTGGGCATGACGCCGCATAGAGCCATGCACGGCTTCATCTCGGGCCGCCGAGCGAGCACATTCGGATGGAAATTTTTTTTTTGCCATTTTCAAAAAGACACAAGGTTTTGACCCTGCATGTTATCCCCTTTTTAGCAGCTGTAACCAGCGCAGTGAGTTGGGAGAGGGCATGGGGGGTTGCATGGGGAAAACGCCATCCAGGGTCACAAGGCCTGGACAGTCCATTGGACTGAGCTGTTGAGTGACCATGTATCATGCAGGGTCAAAACCTTGTGTCTTTTTGAAAATGGCAAAAAAAAAATTCTGGAAAAAAATTGGGGTTTTTGAATTTTAAAAGTTTGGAACAAACTCTGCAGTAATTTTTGAGGAAGTTGAGCAATTTTTTTTTTTCCAAAAATTTTTTTAGGGCTCCATCGGCCCCGCGGGAGCGTTTTAAAAAGACACAAGGTTTTGACCCTGCATGGTATAGTTGGGTGCCGGGCAAGGTGTAGTTGGCTGCCGGACAAGGTGTAGTTGGCCGGACAAGGTGCCGGACAAGGTGTAGTTGGGTGCCGGACAAGGTGTAGTTGGACAAGGTGTAGTTGGGGCTGCCCGGACAAGGTGTAGTTGGGTGCGCGGACAAGGTGTAGTTGGCTGCAGGACAAGGTGTAGTTGGCTGCCGGACAAGGTGTAGTTGGGTGCCGGACAAGGTGTAGTTAGGGCTGCCGGACAAGGTGTAGTTTGGGTGCCGGACAAGGTGTAGTTGGCTGCGGACAAGGTGTAGTTAGGCTCCCGGACAAGGTGTAGTTTGGCTGCCGGACAAGGTGTAGTTGGCTGCCGGACAAGGTGTAGTTAGGGCTCCCGGACAAGGTGTAGTTGGGTGCCGGACAAGGTAGTTGGGTGCCGGACAAGGTGTAGTTAGGGCTCCCGGACAAGGTGTAGTTGGCCCCTGGCTATTTTGGATTGGCCCAACTACACCTTGTCCGGCAGCCCCAACTACACCTTGCCCGACAAGGTGTAGTTAGGGCTGCCGGACAAGGTGTAGTTGGCCGCCGGACAAGGTGTAGTTAGGGCTCCCCGGACAAGGTGTAGTTGGGCCCTGGCTATTTTGGATTGGGCCAACTACACCTTGTCCGGGAGCGTCCAACTACACCTTGTCCGACAAGGTGTAGCTCGGACACGCCTCGATTCTTCCCCTTCTGCAGATGCTCGGACACATGTGTGGAACTCATTGCTTGTTTCCTTTTTCAATTATCCTGTATTGTTTCAATTAGCATTATTCAATGGGTTCTGTTGTGCACTTGTACACATACTGTTGGTGTCTGGTTGCAAATAATATATCATAGTTCCTTCACTTGGCCTCAAGACCGAAAGCTGGTGTGCCTGTATCTCCCAACAGGATATCATGCAGGGTCAGAACCTTGGCGGGAGTCTAAAGTCCCCAAAGTCTAAAGTAGGACTTTAGACTTTGGCCCAAGCAATCTTGGGTTCAAAATCTCAAAGTCTAAAGTCCCAAAGTCTAAAGTCCTACTTTAGACTTTGGGGACTTTGGACCCTGGCTACTTTGAACCTTGGGTGCTTGGTCAAAATTTTGGGTCAAATTTTTGGGTCGAAAATTTGGGTCAAAATTTTGGGTCAAAATTTTTGGGTCAAATTTTTTGGTCGAAAATTTTGGGTCGAAAATTTTGGGTCAAAATTTTGGGTCAAAAATTTTGGGTCAAAAATTTTGGGTCAAAGGTCAAAATTTTGGGTCAAAATTTTGGGTCAAAATTTTGGGTCGAAAGGTAAAATGGGTCCAGAGTTTGGGAAAAAGTGCGAGAAGATATCTATTTGGTATAACGGATCTAATTAGGTGCGAGATCAGGCCAAACCTGTGCGCTAGCTTCGTTTAACCGTGAATCTAATAATCAGGGCTTACCCCACATTCTCGCTTTCATTTTATTTCCATTCTCCCCAAGTATTAATGCCGATCCGCAAGGATAGCCGCACGCGCCGGGCCGCGCTGAAGCGTCGACGGGTGATGGATCCTGACTGGGCGGCTGCTGAGGAAGCGGCGGACGGGGCCACGCGGGAGTGGCGCATGTGGAACCCGTGCGAGCCCGGGGAGACGATGCACGCCCCTCCTCTTGCGGGAAAGGAAGGAAGGACCGGTCGCTGCTGAGGACCGGCTTGGAACGGTCGCCTGGGGGCTGGTCCCCCCCAGCCGACTCCGAACTTGAAGGACCTGGCGGGAGCATGACGACTGCTCTGCTCTCGTCGCCTGCTGACGATGGCGGAAAGCAGGAAGACCCGGGAAGCGCACCGACCAATTCTCCCGGGCACCACCCAGCTCGCCCCTCCTTCTGCGACAGTCGTTTCCCAACGCGACAGAAACCCTTGCCCGACGCCGGCTTTTTGCCTCGGCAGGTCAGGGGGTTGAAGTCGCGAAGGTCGAGACTGCTCAGGGGAAGGCAGCTTTTCCTGCGGCTCCACCCCCACTTCTACGACCCCCCGACCGCAGTTCCCCTCGGCTACCTGCCACCGGAGACGAGGGGCCTCACTCCGGGAATCGGTGCCCCGAGATCGACGAGGCCGCTCGACGTCACGGCTGTGCCGCCGATCGATCTCCGCGGCCTCCGGAGCCTAGCTGCCCCGGGGCCCGCTTGCACGGCCTGCTCGACCTCCTGACGGACGGACACTCCTTCCGTCGGAAGTTGTTGGAAGTGCCTGTCCTGCCGGGTCGGAAGAGCGACGCATTTGCCCGGCATGCGGTGACGCTGGAAGGTGTCGGGTTTGTGGAGCGGGTTCCTCGGTCGCAGCCGCTGAAGTGCGTCCTGCCGGCATTCGCCGTCGAGAAGGGCGAGCAGCACTCGCGCGCCATCGTCGACGGCCGCCCGCTGAACGAGCTGATGGAGCCCCCGCCGAAGTTCAGCCTCTTGCGTGTCGACGAGGTCATCAAGAAGATGATGTCGAAGTCACACGCAGTCGTAGTTGACCTGAAGTCCTACTTTTTCCAATTCCCAGTAGGACGGTCGACGTCGGCATTCTTCGGGCTTCGAACGAAGAGGCCGGACGGGGGCGTGGCCCTGTATCGGTGGCGCCGTCTGACGATGGGCTGGTCGTACTCGCCGGTGATTGCGCAGGACTCCGCACTCGTCGTCACGGAGCCTGCGAAGGACGACAGGGTCGTCTGGTACGACGACTGGGCCCTCGTCGGTGACTGTCCGGACGCGCTTCGCGCAGTGCGCGACCGAGTCCTGCGACGCGCCCGCCAGGTGCGCATGACGGTCAACGACGAGAAGTCCGTCCTCGAGCCCAGCTCGACGCCGGTTGTCTTGGGGGTCGAGTTTGACCTCGCGGCGAAGAGGTACCGACTGAAGCAGGAGTGGGCGAGGAAGGCGCACCTCCTCTTTTGCTCGGTCGGTTCGATGCAGATGACTTTGCGTGGCGTTTGGAAGGTCGTCGGAACCGCCATTTGGGCATGGACGGTGTGGGGCACGCCACTCTGCAGAGTGAGCCCGGTGCTTGCCTGGATGGGGACCCTGGCGCACCAAGTCCTGACCGGTTCCCTGGGCTGGGAGTCGCTGGTCCGCGTGAGCGACGACGTTCTTCCGTTCCTGGCGGGGGTGAGGCGGCGCCTGTCGGGCAATCGATGGGTCGTTTTCGACTCGAAGCAGCGGGACACCCTCGTGGAGGCGTGGTCCGACGCCAGCATGCAGGGATGGGCTTGGCTAGTGGGTTCCATGGCGATGTGGGGCCCATGGAGGGATGCACCGCAGCACATCTTCTTCGCCGAGCTTACGGCGGCCAAGTTTGCGGTTGCGTATGCGGCTTCGCGGTCTCCGCTGTCGACAATCAGAATATTTGTCGACAACTTGCCCGCCGTCAACTGCCTGAAGAACTGGAAGTCGAAGACCGAGCTCGGGAACCTCATCCTGTGCCAGGTGCGCGACGTCTTGGAGGAACACCAGTGTATCCTCGAGACTGTATGGGTCCCGACTGCTGAACAACTGGCAGACGTCTGGACACGAGATCCATACAGGCGGGGTATCCGGCCGCCCCGGACCCCGTTCTGTGTTGCATGAGGTTCCTTACCTCGAAAGTTTTGTATTTGCGCTCCTGATAGCGCTGTTTTCTTTTTGCGAGACCCGGAGGCAGCGGGATCTCAGCTCATTGAGTTTCACGTCCAGGGATTTTTATTCCACATTCTCGCTTTCATTTCACCAACCCTGCGACCTTTATTATTTCACCGTTTCTGCCAGCGCGACCTTTTCCGAGTTTGAATAGAGTATCTATTTGGTATCGGAAAGTAGGTGCGAGATCAGGCAAACCTTGTGCGCTAGCTTCGTTTAACCGTGAATCTAATAATCAGGGCTTACCCCAAGTTCTCGC
>JAPJBO010002196.1:0-19436 GCA_030068145.1 Diplonema papillatum | reverse complement strand
GCCGCCGAGGCTCGTGATTTCATTGGAGATCAAACTGGCTTCGAGCCTGGTGCTCGCCCCGAGGTTGCTCTGTTCTTCCATGTCGAACTCTTCATACGTGTACACGCTTTCATCGCCGGCTTTGATAGCTGCCAGTGTGTTCAGCTCGGATTTACTCTTCAAAACCATGATCCCCACACCCAGTACCAGCGCGAGCGTCAACACGTAGAAAGCGACCGCGGCACCCTGCGGGACACAAGCACTACCGAGGGACAAGCCTTCGCAGCACGGAGAACCGTCTTCTTCAATTGTGGACGCGGCAGCCGCTCCCGTGTCTCCGTTCTGCTGGGCGGAGACCTTCAGCGTTCCCGCCCTGTTGCCGTTCCGGGTGTGGGTTGCCAGCCGGCGCCAGCCTTCGCTCGGGTGGTTCCAGCACACCGTGTATTCACTCTTGTCCGCTGTGTACGCGCGCACGTCGACGAGAATTTCCTGCTGCGCCGTCGGTTCGAGCTTGGCGCTGTCCCTCTGCGAAACGTCGTCACACTTCGATCGCGACATGGACAAGGTTCCTCTCGAGGTCTGGCACCTGTCCTCAGGCTCGACGTCGCATGACGAATTGCCTTGCACCAGGCGGACGGAATGGAAAGACGAATTGTCAGGGAAGCAACCGTGGACGATGAGTGTGAACGTTTCGCCTGAAACTGGTGAGTTCGGGAAGGCTGTGTACCAGTGGGCGCCTGCTGGTTCGCACACGTGCTCGCTGCAGTCTATCCCCGTCCAGCCAGGGTCGCAGAGGCAGATTCCGGAGGTGGCACATTCGCCGTGGGTGGAGCAGGTGGTGTCCTTGTCGCAAACAGTGCACGAGCCGTCATTCGCGACGTCGAAGTCGCAAACGGAGCACTCTCTCCCACCCCATCCAGTTAAGCACGTGCAGCAGCCTTCGTCGCACTCGCCTCTGACAGAATTGACACCACACTTCCCGTCACGAATGGACCACTCGCACCGGCCACGTTTCGAGTTCTTCGATTCTTCGCAATCTTCCTTCGCCCGCTCGTCGCACGGCTGGAACGAAGAGCAAGCACCGTCAGTCCACTCGCAGTCATAGTCGCCAGAGCACGCCCGTTCCGAAGGGTAAGCGCATGGTGACTCATCGACGGCACACGTCTCATCCGATGCCACCCAATTGCACAAATCGTCAGCTTCGCAAGCCGCCTGCTGCGAGTACCCGCAGGGTGTCACTTTCTGGCAGATCGCCTCCGCGCCTTCCCACGCACACGCGTCATCGGCACCGCACGATTCGTCGTCGCAATGCATCGAGCAGCCAGCGGCAGTGCAGGTCGACGTGCCGTAGCTCCACTCGCAGGCCAAGTCCTTCGTGCAGTCTGCGGGTTTGAACAACTGGGCGCACGATTTCGCGGCAAATGGCGCGATTTGCTCCGTCTGGCGGGACGCTACCAACGCACCCCACTTGGTGCTCGGCTTGCAAAGATCCATGAACTGCTCCAGCACGTCATCCGCGACCAGGCTGACGACTCGGTCGGTTGACCCTGCCACCAGCGCCAGGGTTTTGGTGTTTTTCTCGTCTTGATCCTGGACTGTTGAAAACCGTCTCAACGCTATGCCGACGGTGATTACCCTCGCCTGCTCGAGTTGAGCTTGCACGGAAGAGAGGTCGCCCGAGTCTCCGACGGCTTGGCTCGTGATCAAGACAGCCACCTGCACCCGACCCTTGGCCGTGGCTTCCGTTTTGAACAAGCCGAGTGCCGTCGCCAGCGCACTGCCCGCCGCGACACTCGATCCACCGTTCATGCTCCCGGCGTGCCAAGCCACGTTTTTCGCGATCAACGCGGCATCGCCTGATAGCTTGCCTCCATTGTCCCCAGTGGTAACGCCTGTGCTGAATTGGAACATCGCCACCCGCACTCCTTTCGATGGTTTCCCTCCGGTCAACGGTGCCTGCATTGTCCAGTCCATCACGAACTCAAGCACTGCTGCGAATCCATTCGGGTGCCTCCCGAAGGAAGAAGCCATGTTCTGCGACCCGTCCACTGCGAAAAGCACATCCATCGCGGGGCATTGGCCGAAAGCAGCGGCTTGGCAGTCGTATCCGTCTCCCACCGACCAGAAACACTCGGCATTCGACGCGCACTCGCAAGCCGAGCCCACGTCTTGGCACCCTTTCTTCACGCAAGCGCCGTCTGCAGTCTCGTTTCCACCCGTTGACCACATGCAACTGGTGTTGTAGTGTCCGCACTCTGCTTCGCTGTCGTGAGTTCCGCAGGTGGTCACTCGGCACATTCCAGGCGGAGCAGACACATCCCATGAACACCGAGGGTGGCTGCTGCACTCGAAGTCGTCTGCGTACATCGTGCACAGCTTGAACGCGCAACCCTCAGCTCCCCAGCTGCAGAGGTCGTCTGCGGTGCAGGCTTCTTTGCCGATGTACCCACACTGCTCGACTAAACACTGCCCCGTTACGCTGCTCCACACGCAGTTGTGCTCGGCGCTGTCCGCCTCGCAGCTCACTTGATTGTCTATTGTGACGCAAGCACGCACCACGCACGTCGCATTCAGCGTCCACTCGCACCCTGCAGCGGCATCAGAAGAACAGCCGTCTTCTGTAGAGTGTGCACAGGGTCGTTCTGCGCATTGGCCATCGCTCCATTGGCAATCGAAGTCATCACTGCACCGGGGTTCTTCTGTGTAGTGACAGTTCACAACTCGGTGGCAAGTGTGCGTCGTCGAGTTCCAACCACCGGCGCAGTTGTTGGTTGTGTCAGCTTCGCAAGCGAGTTCATCGCAGTGTGCAATGCAAGGCGAAGACTCGCACGTGAGCAACTGGTCAGACCAGGTGCAGCCTCCGTTCTTTAGACAGGTCTTCCGCAGGGTGGCTTGAGCACACGACGTAGATTCATCGACGAGGTACTGGCCCCAAGCATCCATCGGGTCGCACAGCGAAGACAGAACTTCACCAAGCGTGTCCAAGGTGACAGAGCGAGCACGGCCTTCCTTCGGCTCTGAGACCACGTAGTTGTTCAAGTCGCTGACGGCACCTGCATCGGTGCCAGCTCTGCTCAGGGCGGCGCCGAACACTTCCGCTTGCAACGCGTTGAGCACTGTTTTGTAGCCCCTGTATTCACTCGCATCGTCCAACTCGCCGTTCACCAACACAATCACGACCTTCTTCCTTCCGTCGACAGGAGACGTTCCCAGCATCTTCCCGGCCTTGTCTAATGCGGCCGACAAGTACTTTTTCGCCTTCCCAGACCCCTGCGCCAGGGGATTGTCGCTGTGGAAGGTTAGATCCGTGTTGATTTCGGACAAACTGCCCGTCAGCCTGCCGCCGCTGGTTCCCGGATCCGTGATGCCCGGGGTCAGGATCTGGCGGGAGTCGCCAGCGTCCCATTCCGACGAGCCAGCAAACTGCACGAAGCTTAAACGAGTGGTCTGCGTGTCTGCCAATGGCGCGGTCACATCTGCGGTGTCTTTTGACAATGGCAGATGCTTGGCCCATTGCCGGATGATTTCGATGAGACCGTAGAACCCGACTGGGTGGCGGCCGAAAACGGTTGACATGGAAGCTCCGCCGTCCAGCAGCATGACGATGTCCATCGTCGGGCAGCTGCCGTATTGCTGCAGCGTGCAGTGCGCGCCGGTAGCTGCCGACACAAAGTAGCAGTCGGTGTCCGCGTTGCACGCGCACTTGTCGTCCGTGCCGAGGAGGTCGCAGCTTTTTTCGACACACTTTTCAGGCGCTCCAAACCACATACACCCAGACTCAGCATCGCACGCATCTTTGCCGGCTGCGGTCACGCACGGTCTAACCGCACACACCGCCGGTGATGTACGAACGTCCCATTGGCAGTCGTCGAACTGGTCGCAGCACTTCTCATTGGCGTATCCTGCACACGGAAGAACCGCGCACTCGCCATTCAACCATTCGCACTGCGGGTCGCCTGCGCACGTAGACTCTCCGGCGTGTGCGCACGGCTTCACAATGCAACCTGCGCCGCATGTTTCTTCCCATTCACACATCGACTCGGCGACACAACTCTCCCGATCACCTGCCGCGCACTGTTTCGCACTGCACGTCTGATTCACCGTCGACCAGCCACACCCCGTGGCGTCTGCAATGCAGCCCTCTTCATCCTCGTGGTAACAGGCACGAGTCGCGCAAATACCGGAAGCCACGTCATACAAGCAGTCGCTGTCAGACAAACATACCTCTTCGACAGCCGACACGCATTTGAGTCGGGTTTCCGGAACGTAGGCAAGACATCTAGCAAGAGTGTCGTCCCATTCACACTCGTCCGTGCACGTCGTCTTTTCGCAGTTGGACGTGCAACGGGAAGGGAGGCACACGCTGTACCCTGTGGACCAAGCGCAAGCTGTGTCCGTAGTGCACGTGGATTGTTCGGAGTAGAAAGCGCAGGGTTTGTGGTTGCCATCTGTTGAGATGGCGGTGGCGTTGAGGAGAAGAGATCCCCACGTTGAAGTTGGGTCGCACAGCGAATTCAAGACTGTGCCCGACAGTTCGTTCAGCGGAACCGATGCGAAATGGTTGTCACTGGACGCGAGCTGCGCAAGAGCTTTCGTAGCTTGTGTGTCTTCCGGCGTTTCGGAGGAGAAACGATGAACCAACACGACGAAGGTTTGAACGCCTAGTGCATCTAAACTCGCCCGTGCGTCTGCTACTGACTCGTCATCGAGGGCCCCATCCGCGATTACAATGACGACCTTCTTCCTGCCATCCTTCGGAGAATCCATGTTGAAAGTCATCGCGGCTGTGGTCAAGGCGCGGGAGACGAATCGGTCTTGACCCTTGTAGTTTGCCTCGTGCCAGTTCAAATCACCTGCGACCTCGCCCAAGTCGCCGGACAACTGACCACCGGCCCCTGAAGACCCGGGAGCGGTCGCTACGCTACCTACGACTAAGTTCGCGGTCCTCTTCCCCGCGAACTGGATCAATGCCACACGCACTCCCGACGTCTCCACCGACTGCGCGCCGATGGATGCCTTCTCCGTCGTCAACGGGGCCTGGCCCACCCAGTCTCGGAGCATTTCAACGACAGCGTAGAAGCCATGCGGATGCTTGCCGTACGGTACGCCGAAGGCACTTGCCCCGCTGAAGGCGAACACGACATCCATCAGAGGACACAGCGCGAAGTCAACAGCGACGCAGGCGCCCTCGCTGGCCCTCCAGAAGCAGTCGGAGTCTTGCTGGCACCTGCACGATTCCATCACTTTGCAGTCCGTTTCGATACACTTCACCGTTTTCGTGTCGTCCCACATGCAGCCGCTGTTCGACTTGCACATGTCCATCGAGTCTTTGAACTTGGCGCAGGCACGTTGCATGCACATCCCCTCACTAGAGTCAACCGACCAGTGGCACTCCTCTTGGCGCCCGCATGTCAATTCGGAGTTGATGTGTGTGCACAGCTTCTGGGAACACGTCGTCACGTTCCATTGACAGTACGGATCCGAGTTGCAGAGAGGTTGCGCATCGTATTGGCAGCGCTTGACCTGGCACGACGCAGCTACGACCTCCGCACTGCCTTTACCCGTGGCGCATTTGTCGCCGACGAAACTCCACGCAAAGTCTCGGACGGTGTCGTCATCTGACACGGTCGAAAACGACACGTTTGCTAACGCTTGCGAGTAAGACAAAACGGCGAGTCCATTGACAGTGGACAGGGAAAGCGTGCTGCTCGGGGCATCCCAGCTCGCTTGGATACCCAAGGACAGGCAGAGGCGGCAGAAGAGGGTGTCTTTGCCTTGCTGGTAGCCTTCGGTGATCTTGACGACGAGCGACTCCGTTGACGGGAGCACTGTACTGCACGAGGCGTCCGCGCACAACGAAGCGGTGCACTGGTGGTCTGGGAAAAGACCGACTTCTGTGAACTTTGCGAACGTTGCCGCGCCTTCCCCAGCAACACCGGCCACGACCCAGCTGCAGGTTGCGTTGGCCGAGCAAGCCTCCTCCGTCTTGTGTGAGCACTTCCTCTTCTCGCACCCCAACGGGCCTCCTACCCAGACGCAATCGTTCACGTCCGACCGGCAACTCTGCTCCGACCCGTGGTAGCACGTCTTCTCACCGCAGGTCAACCCATCGTCGCTTACTGCGCAGCCATCCGTCTCCAAGCACTCGGCAGCTGTCCTTTCCAGACAAGGCTTGACAACGCGTCTTTCGCATTCTGCCATCGTCTGGTTGTACTTGCATGTGTTCGTGTCGTCTGCGTTACAAGTCAGTTCGTCGGTGTGGTGGACACACGGCGTTGTCACACACGTCGATTCGTCCAACCAGCTGCAGAATGAGTCTTCCAGACACGTAGATCTTTCAAGGTACACGGTGCACGGGTTGTGTGTTGGTGATACATCCGCGATGTCTTGTCCGAAACCGGTGTTTGCGTCGCAGAAAGTGTGCAAAGCACCAGAGTAGAGCGAAGAGATGTCTACAGAGGTCACGTGGACGTCTTTAGGCACGGACACCGTGTTGGTTAGGGATTTGAGAGCCGTCTTGTCAGCGTCGGTTTCAGTCTCGAACCGGCGAACGAAGACACCGAAGATGCTGGCGCCGATCTTTTCCAAAGCAGAGCGCTGCGATGCTACCTCGCTGGCGTCCGAAATCTCCCCCCCGGCAACGATCAGAACGACCTTCTTCGATGCCGTTCTCGTCTGCGAGCCACTGAGAGCCGCCAGAGCTTCTTCCAGGGCTTTTTCCACCTTCGAAGGGCCGGCAGACCCGTAGAACTCGTTCTCGTGCCAGGTCAAATCGGTGTTCAGCTCAGACAAAACTCCCGAGGGCTGCCCCTGCGCACCTGATGACTCGGTGTTGACCTTTGCCTGCGCACTCGCGCCACCAGCGAACTGCACGAAGAGGACTTGAGCCCCGCCTGTTGCGCTTGACCCGGCAGCCAAGGGGAACTCGCGCAGCCAGTCTCGGAAGATTTCGAGAATTCCGACGAAGGCTTGCGGGTGCTTCCCAAAGGACTGCGAAAGAGCAGACGAGCCGTCGAAAAGGACGACGATGTCGAGGGTTGGGCAAGAGCCGTACTGAACTTCCGTGCACGAACCTTCGTTGGTGTTCCAGAAGCAGTTCGAGTCTGTACGGCAAGCGTGCGACTTGCCGTGGTACTTGCATCTGAACTCCTCACAGGAACGCATGGTCGCATCATACGTGCACCCAGCGTCACCATTGCACACCGTCGCACCTTCAGCCGTGAGCGAAGAGCAATGCTCCGTCCCGCAAACAGCGGTGCTAGCACTCGTGTCCCACTTACAACCTGTGTGTTGGTTGCAGCACATCTCGCTTCCCCCAAAGCGGCCACACGTCGATAACTGGCACACGTCGGAGACCCATTCGCATTGGAAGTTCGACGTGCACACGCCGCGCGACGCTTGCATAGCTCCCGCCTCGCACAGGTTTTCCTCACATGTCTCACTGCAGCCGTCCCACATGCACGCACCATCTGCGGTGCAGTCCTCACTCGCTGTGTAACTGCACGGCTTGATGATACACTTTTTGTCAAGTCTGAGCCATTTGCACCCTGCACCGTCCGCGTCACACTCGGGCTCAGTGGTGTGGTAACACTTCCGAACGCCGCATTCATTCATGGAAGCACTCCACGAGCACATCTCATCGTCTTTGCAGATTGACTCGTCCGTGTGTCTGCAGGGTATGGTCTTCCAGCAGCCTTCCAAGTTGTTCACTGCAACCCACTGGCACTCGTTTGCTTGGTCCTTAGTGCACTCTGTAGCATCGCAGTAGGAGAGACACGGCGACTCGATGCAGGTGAGACTCGTTGTGTATATGCACCCGATGTCGGCTGTGCAATCATCTTTGTCGACCCGTCTCGCGCACGGAATGTGATTGACCGTCTGGTTCGTGGGCGCAAGCACGGCGCCCCACGTGGAACTAGGGTTGCAGATGGCACCCAAGACGTCTGAATACAATGCGTCGAGTTGAACGCTGACAAAGTGGTCGCTAGCAGGTTCACTTGTGATGGAAGAAAGAGACATGGCGAGAGAATCACTGTCAGAGTACGTAGAAGTTCTCCTGAGGAGACACCCAAAAACTTCGACGTTGAGACTGCGGAGTGCCGCAATCGCGTCCGCCGAGCCTTCGACGCCTTCGATTTTTGTGTCTGACAGCACAATCAGCACACGCTTCCTCCCCGCAGCCGAGTCTGCGCTGAACAAATCCGCAGCCCGGCCCAGCCCTGTGGTCACGATGTTCCCACCTTGCAGGAAGTTGTCCTCGTGCCATATCAAATCACCGGTCAACTCCGAGCGCTTGCCGGAAAAGCTGCCTGACGCGCCGACTCCTGCCGGGGTCTGAATCGCGTTTTTAGCGGGAGTTCCACTAAACTGGATAAAAGCCAGCCGCATGCCGCCATTGGCTGCCGTCGACTGCTTTCCGACGGCACTGCCCTCGCTGGTCAATGGAAGCGCGGTGACCCAGTCACGCAGGGTTTCGATGATGGCATAAAACCCTTTGGGGTGGCGCGCGAAAGCTCCGGACAGCGAAACGCTCCCGCTGAGGAGGACGGTGATGTCCATGGCAGGGCACGTGCCGAACTCTTCTCCAACGCAGCGGCCTTGTGATCCGAGGGCAACCCAGGCGCACGTTTTTTCTTGCTCGCAGGCGCACCGTTCGTCGACAATCGAGCAGTCTTTGTCAACACAAGCCCCGGCATTCCACATGCACACGTCCTCGACCAAGCACTCTCTCTCGGTCTCGAGCAACGGGCATCGGCGCAGCACGCACCCGGCGTCTGCGGAATCGACGCTGTACTCGCACGCCTCGTCACGGTTGCAGGATTTTTCACTTGGATACTCCACGCACGGAGCGACTGTGCACGGGTCCATATTACCGCCAACCCAAAGGCAAGCGGCATCGTCCGTACATTTAGAAGCATCGGTGTACTCACAGCGCAACAACGCGCAGTGTCCCATGACCAAGTCGACGGTATGAGGACCAGTCGTGCACGTGGTTGCGTCAGAGCCGTCTGCCGTTGTTCCGAAGCGCCAGGAGAGCGTTCGCTTGCTGGCATCGTCTGTTTGCGTGATGAAAGACAGACCGGCCAGCGCGGTCAAGAGGGAGCGCGAGGTGGCGGGCCCCATTTGCAGGACGCCCGTCTCCTTGTTGAAATTCAACGAAACGTTGGCCGCTGAACACGTCGCGCACGCCAACGAGTCCTTTTCCGGAAGGTACCCCTTCACAAACTCAACACGTATCCCGGGTTGCGGGGTATCGCATGTGAAACAGCCAATGGTGAAGCATGTCACGTTCTCGAACGGGAAGATAGCAGTGGACATCTCGTATACTAAGGCGGCGGTGGCAGCTGACGGAGAGTACGACGACCACACGCACGCCGCGTCTTCTTCGCAGACTGTCTTCTTGGCGGTGACGCAAGGTGTCTTGTAGCACATCGGGTCGCTTTCTTTGTCCCAGGTGCAGCCCGCCAGATCCTCAAGACACGGCTTCTCAGTGTCATGCAAACACGGCGCGACTGTACACACGGCTGCGCCTGCCACAGCATAGTCCATCGAAGGAGCCGGGCACACACACACCCAATCGCCTCGGACGGATGCTGTTGTGTTGGGGTCGTAGCAGGTCTGCTGGCAATCAAGTGTGCCTGTTCTGCAGTTCTCGATGCATGTTTCAGCATTGGTGGTGCATTCGTCATACGTGGAGCAGTCCGCCGGTGCAAGTTGGCCTTTTCCCGTTAACGGAGGGTAGCAGTGGCATTCCCAGTCGTTCAGGCTAACATGTCCTTGTTCGTTCAACGCACGCTTGGTCCATGTTGCTGCACGTATCCTCAGCACACGTCGGGCAGCTTGCAGTGCACTCATCAAGCAGACACGTAGTAGCTCCTTGCTGGCCTGGCTCGCCCGTCGTACCATTCGGACACATGCAAATCCAATTGGCGTCAGCAGTTCGGTTCTCATCCAGGCAAATCTGTTGCATCGACTCGCAGGCGATAACGTTGCGCACTCGTCTATTAGGCACTCAGCTGCTTCTCCAACGGCACTACCGTAGGCCGGTGAATCACACGAGCACACGAAATCAGGAACTTCTCCACACGTCGTGTTGACGTCCTCGCACGACTGGTTTGCTGCCAGGCAGGTATCGTCGGTCTCACACTCGTTGCACACACACTCAGCAGCATTGGCCATGGCCTCCCCTTTCGCGGGTGCTACGCATGTGCACGTCCAGTCATTGGTATAGTCTACTTCCATGTTTGGGTCGTTGCAGGTCTGCCCGACACTGTCGCACGTTCCATTTGCGCAGTGCGTACACGATGTGTTACACTCGTTCAGAAAGCACGTCGCAGGGCCCATCACCTCAGTGCCGACAGCTGGCTCCGGGCAGTGGCATTCCCAGTCATCTGCCACTGTTTGGTTCGGGTCGAAACAAGTCTGCCCCTTCGTTAAACACGTGCCGTTATACTGCTTGCACTCGTTCGTCAAGCACACAGCCGCACTCGCAGTCCCGGTGCCCACAGCGGGCAATGCGCAGGTGCACGTAAAGTCGTCAAGCTTGTCACACGACTTGTCCGCATCGAAGCAGCTCTGCCCTTCAGATTGGCACACGTCAAACATCAGACACTCGTCGCAAACACAGACAGCCGCGTTTGTGACGGCAGACCCAACTCCAGGAAATTTGCAACTGCACGTCCAGTCTGAGGTCATCAAACTGCTCGTGTTCCCTTCTGAGCATATCTGGTCTGCGTCGGTGCACGTGTTGTTCGAACACGTTTCGCACTCCTTCGCGCACTCATCCAGCACACAATACGCGGCTTCCATTCTGCCTTCCCCCTCGCTGGGACTCTTGCACTGACAAATCCAATTGTTCAACACCAGATGGTCGCTGTCAATGCAGTCCTGACCGACCGCAGAACAAATCGACGCGTACTGTTTGCACTCGTCAAGTGTGCACGTGGCGTTCGTACCGACCGCGCTTCCGGTGTAAGGGGACGGGCATATGCACTGGAAATCTGGAGCGGTGTTGCAGGTCTGCACATTGTCCCTGCAGTCTTGTCCAAAGGGCTGGCAAGCATTGATCCCGATGGAACATTCGTCGCAGACACACGTGGCTGCTTTAGCAGTCGCGGAGCCTACCCCAATTGAGCAGGTGCATGTCCAGTCCGATGTGGAAGTAGCATTGGTGTCTGGGTCGTGGCATGTTTGTTTATCCGTTTGCTGTGTGCACGTTCCGTTCGCGCAGTGTGAACATGTTTCATTGCACTCGTTCAGAATGCACGTCGCGGGTTCTCCGACGGCTGATCCATGCGAAGGGGGAGGGCATTTGCAGAACCAGTCCCCATTCTTCAAAAAGTCAGGATCCTCGCACTTCTGCCCACCGCACAGTTGGTTATCTTGGCATTCGTCGAGCTGGCAGTCGGCAGCAACGTTGTTCGCCGAGCCGAAACTGGGGGCACGACAGGTGCAGACGTAGTTCGGTTTTTGCAGTTTGCTGCATGACGTCTCGAGGTCGTTGCAGTCCTGACCCGCGTTGGTGCACGTGCTGTAAAGTAGGCACTCGTTGCACACGCACTCAGCCGGTTTCGCAGTGGCGTTGCCGACCCCTGGCTCCTGACAAAGGCACATCCAATCACGACGAGACTGCGAGCTGTTATCCATGTCGATACAAAGCTGTGCTTCTTCTTCGCACGCTCCATTTTCGCAGTGCGGGCACGATTCTTCACACTCATCTAGGACGCACGCCGCTGCGCTCATGTTGCTCGTTCCGTGTGACGGGAGAGGGCAAGTGCAAGACCAGGTGTTTTCGGTTGTCAATTCATAGTCGGTGCAAGTCTGGTTCATCGCTTGACAGACGTATCCATTTTGTTTGCACTCGTCCATCTCACACACCGCAGCCCCCGCAGTTCCCACACCCTGCCAAGGTAACTTGCACGAGCACGTGAAGTCGCCACCACCGCAAGTGTGGTTCGAGTCAGTACAGATCTGATCGGCCAGATCGCACTCCAGAGTGTCCAAACACTCGTCGCATTTGCAGTCAGCCGGAGCTTGTGTTGCTTTACCGGTACCGACGTTGCACTCACACGTCCAGTCTCCGAGAGACGTAATTGCGATGTCCGGGTCATTGCACTTCTGTCCTGCGTTTTCGCACGCCGAATTCTCGCACGAGTCACAGATGGCGGCACACTCGTCCAACGAACATTCTGCGGCTTGCATCAACGCAGAACCTGTCGCATTCGGCAAACACACGCATTGCCAAGTGTCAAGGTTGACAAGATCCGGATCGTAGCAGTTCTGCTTCTTGTTCGTGCATGCCAACTCGTGCTCGGCACACTCGTCCCATTTGCAAACGGCGACAGCGGCTTCTGCAACGCCCGTAAACGGGTCTTGACAGGTGCAGGTGTAGTCCTTGGCGCCCCCGTCGGCGCATGTCAAATTCCCGTCGTTGCACGTTTGGTTCGCGGAACTGCAGATGACGTCTGTCACGCACTCATCGCAGTCACACGACGCAGCCCGGGCCGTCGCTTTCCCAACTCCAGGGAACCTGCACTCACAGAACCAGTCATGAGACGATTCCAAACGAGTGTCGGGGTCGGTGCAGTCTTGCTTGGCACTTGCACACGTATCGTTTTCGCAGTGCTTGCAGTCCTTCAAACACTCGTCAAGTGTGCAGCTCGACACAGCCATCAGCGCGGAGCCGTTGGCTGGCATAGGGCAGTGGCATACCCACGTTCCGTTGGTCATCTTGTCGTCGTCAACGCACGTTTGACCGCTTAGCGCGCACGTGTCCCCAAACTCGACACACTCGTCAATGGTGCACATCGCAACTGCCTCTCCGATAGCAGTCCCATTAGACCCGGGCGGGCACGTGCAAACAAAGTCAGGCTGCACGTTGTTGCACGTGGTGTCTGCATCGTAGCAGCTTTGCCACGCGTCCGGACAGTCGCTGTACAGCAGACACTCATCGCAAACGCACAACGCTGCTTTGGCGGTCGCGTCTCCAACCCCGGGCGAGGGACAGGTGCACGTCCAGTCCGAAAGGGAGTTGACATCCGTATCCGGATCTACGCAGGTCTGGTTCACTGAGGTGCACGCACCCTTCGAGCATGATGGGCAGACTGCAAGGCACTCGTCAACTACACAAGCCGGAGCTGGTGTCGCCGTGGACGCAAGCGTAGTGGACGGGAAAGGGCACTGGCACTGCCAGTCGTGCAGCGTGGTCAAATTTAAGTCTGTACACGTCTGACCCTCTATTTCGCACAAGTTTGGCTGGTTCGGGTATTCGTTCGTGATCGCGCATGTCGAGCAATTTGTCTCGCACTCGTTCACCTCGCAGAGAATGTCCGAACTGTTGACAGCCGTTTCTCCCTTGAACGGAGTCACGCACGAGCACTCCCAATCACCCAATGAATGGATATCGGTATCCGGGTCCCAGCACAGGTGCCCCTTCGCGAGACACAGAAGCGCCTCGGGGTCTGTTTCACACTCACCTTGGTAAGAACAAAGCGTTGGTCCCGTTACTGTAGAGTTGTTCTCGAGGGCGGGTGGCGATATGCAGTTGCACTCCCAGTCGTCCAAGCTGAATACCTCGGTGTCGACGTCGACACATTCCTGGGTGTGGTTCAGGCATACGTTCTCGTTTTCAGGTACCGAGCACTCGTCGTACAAACAAAAGTCAACTGCGCTCGTTTTGTTCAAACCGAGCGAAGGAGAGGGGCAGCGGCACCACCAGTCATTAGTCGAAGAGGCAGTCGTATTCGGGTCATCGCACAGCTGCGATGCACCGGAGCATATGGTGTTGGCGCAGTGAGGGCAGGTCGTATTGCACTCGTTCAAAGTACAGTGGGACACACTGGTGAACGCATGTCCGACACTGGGCTCAGGACAGCGGCACAACCAGTCGGACAGCGACTTCCAGCTGGAATCCGGGTCCTCGCAGCTCTGCCCTGCGGTCGCACACAGGTCCTCTTCGCAGGATGCGCAGGTTTTCTCACACTCATTGATCTCACAGTGACTGATACCGGCTGTTGCGTTTCCTTCAAACGGAAGCGGGCACCAGCATACCCAGTCACTGTACGTCTCCCAGTTCGGATCTTCGCACGTTTGGTTCGCACTGGCGCACGTGGCGTTGAAGCTCAGGCACTCGTCGTATGCGCATATGTCCGCGGCGCTCGCGACGGCTTTCTGCATCGCTGGAGGCACGCACGAGCAGATCCAGTCCGACAGAGATTCGGATCTGGGTTCCGGGTCGTAGCACGTTTGTCCTGCGTCTGTGCACGTTTGGTTCGAGCACGTGGCGCAAGTCACACTGCACTCGTCAAGTGGACAGTCTGCGAGGTTGTAAATCGCAGAAATAGTTGAAGGCGCTGGGCACGAACAAGCCCAGTCTTGTCTCGAGAGGGCGCTGATGTTGAGGTCGGTACACGTCTCCTCAACGGCACCGGTTTCACACATGCTGTTCTCGCACGTGCCGCACGTGACCTCACACTCGTCAATGGTGCATTCTGCCAACTCCATGGTGCCTCTTCCGGACAACGGGTCGTTGCAGACGCATTCCCAGTTGTAATGTGCAGCTTGATCTAAGTCTTCACACGTCTGGTTACCCCTTGTGCACGTCGAGTTGTGGATCGTGCACTCATCAATTGAGCACGAAACAACCGCAGCAGCGGTTTGCGTGTAGTTCGCAGGAGCAGCGCACCTGCAGAACCAATCGGACAACGAGCTAGAGGATGGACCAGGGTCTGTGCACGTTTGATCGCCGTCGCCACGAACACAGGTACCGTTGGCGCATGTTGCGCACATGGTGTCTTCACATTCGTTGAGGGGACACGAGGCGAGGTTGGTGTAGCCCGTGTTGTTCGAAGGTGCTTGGCATGCACAGATCCAGTCGGATTGAGAGTCCGAGCTGTGGTCCGGATCATGGCAGATCTGAACGGGGTACGCTGATGAGCACATGTCGCGCTCGCACGTCTGACAGTTCTCCTCGCATTCGTCGATGGTACAATTCACAGCACTGCCAGTCGCGTGTCCTGACAACGGCCAAACGCACCTGCACATCCAGTCATCAGTCACGGACTCATCCGGATCCACGCACTCCTGCCCTGCCACCATGCAGATCATGTTGTAACGGGAAATGTCACACTCGTTTGTATCGCACGTTGCCGCTGCCGCTGCAGTAGCAGTCGCGTTCGATGGGAACGGGCAACTGCAGACCCAGTCAGACAGAGAGCTGGTCATCGCGACAGGGTCACTGCAGTTCTGCCCGCTCTGGGCACACGTTCCATTCGCACAGGTTGAACATCCGTCGACGATGCACTCGTCTCTTGGGCAATCCGCTTTGTTGACTGTGGCAAATCGTGTCGAAGGGAATGGACACGTACACGTCCAATCCGACAGTGACAGCGAGCTGTTGTTTGGGTCATCGCACGTTTCGATCGGGTCCCCCGTCGAGCACAGGCCTTCCTCGCACGATTCGCAGCTCGATACGCACTCGTCAACAAAGCAAGCTGCCACCTTCGACGTTTCTTCTCCGCTCAAAGGAGAACGGCACGCACACATCCAATCGTGCGGAATAGATGCGTTGACGTCATAACAAGTTTGGTTTGCAGCCTCGCACGTAGGAGCGTGGATTTCACACTCGTCTCTGTCGCACGAGGCAACAGCAGCAGCTTGCTCAGTCGCATTCGACGGGTACTGGCAAGTGCAATTCCAGTCTGAAAGAGAGCTCGTCATCGGGAAAGGGTCATAGCAGGTCTGCGATGCATTCGCGCAAGCGTCTTGCTCGCAAGAAGGGCAAATCGCATCGCACTCGTCCAATGGGCAGTCTGCCAAGTTCTGTGTCGCTGCATTGAACGAGGGTGACGGGCAGGTACACGTCCAGTCAGATGTCGAGAACTCGCTGTGGTCGGGATCACTGCACGTCTGCGGCAGCACGCCGGTGTCGCACTTGCCGTTCTCACACGTGCTGCATGTTGTGTTACACTCGTCGATTGCACAGTCCGCGATACCGTTGAGCTCGCTCCCGCTCAGCGGGCTTCTGCACACGCACAGCCAGTCAAACCCTATTGAATGGTTGGGGTCATGGCAATCCTGATTGGCGTCGTTGCACGTTTCATTGTGCAGTGTGCACTCATCGATGTCGCAACTCTGCACTGGTGCGGTCAGCTGCGTGTAGTTCGCGGGAGCATCGCAAGCACAGACCCAGTTGGACAAGGACTTGGACATGGGTATCGGGTCTGAGCACGACTGATTATTCGCTGAGCAGGTGGCACCTGCGCATGTTGGGCAGGCTTCCTTGCACTCGTCCAGTGGGCAGTTAGCTACGCTTTTCGTTGCATACAGAGTGGATGGAGCCGGGCAAGTACACGTCCAGTCGCCTGTCGAAAGCTCGCTGTGGTCCGGGTCGTTGCAGGTCTGAGAAACAGGACCAGAGTCGCAGGCACCTTTCTCGCATGAGTCGCATGTTTTGTCGCACTCGTCAATCGTACAATTGGCCGCTTCTGTCATAGCCGAACCGTTTAATGGAGCAACACAAGTGCACTGCCAATCGTCTGGCTTGTTTTCGTCCAGGTCTGTACACGTTTGCTGCCTGTTCTGACACGTGTTGTGCAGCTCGCATTCGTCCTGCGAGCACGAAGCAACGTCACCTCCCGTTCGGGTTTTCGAGGAGGGATACGGGCACACGCACATCCAGTCCCATCTTGAATTGAGCGTCGGGTTCGGGTCGCTGCATGTCTGTCCCAAGTGTCCCTTGGCACACCGGCCCTGTTCACAGGTCGTGGTGCAGTCCTCCGTGCATTCGTCGAAGGGACAGTTGACTACGCCCCCGCGCGCGGAAGCCGATGGATCGTTGGGACAGACGCAGCGCCAGTCTCCAGTGGATGACGCGTTTTGGTCAGGGTCAAAGCAGGTCTGCGGCGGCCAAGTACTTTGACACACGCCGTTTTCACACCCGGTGCAAGTTGCCTCGCACTCGTTCAGAATACACACCGCGGCCGCCATTGCGGCTTGCCCGTCCCCTGGGGGTTTACACTCGCAGTACCAGTCGTTGTACACGCTGTCGTCGGGTTCCACGCAGACCTGATCCACGTCAGTGCAGGTTCCGTTGTACTCGAGGCACTCGTCAAATAGGCATTGGTCGACGACAGCGCCTATCTCATACATCACTGAGGGCTCCGGGCAAAGGCAAGCCCAGTCACTCGAATTGGTGTCGTCCGGGTCGTTGCAACCCTGACCGGCCGTTGCGCAAAGCCCGTTTTCGCAGTGGTCGCACGTTACGTTGCATTCGTTGATAGCGCACGTTGCGACTTTGCCGATGGCCGCACCTTCAAACGGAGACCGGCACCTGCAGCCCCAATCTTCCGTGGACGTCGGTGCCGAGTTGTGGTCGAAACAGTCTTGGTCCTTCTTCGCACACGCGCCATTCTCGCACGTGCTGCAACTCGCGAGGCACTCGTTCAATACGCAGACGGCTTTAGCTTGAGTCGGGGAAGTGTACGGGTCTCGCGTCAGCGGCGCGACGCACTCACAGTACCAGTCGTCAGTACACGGTGAGGGGTCGGGGTCCACGCATTGTTGCCCGTTGCTTTTACAAATAATATCCCCCGTGGATCCTGTGGCGCACTGGTCGATCACGCACAGAGTTCCTTTCCAAGAACACTTGTCCGGCTCTGTTTCACAATGTCTCTTGTTCGCCGCCAGGTCGGCCTCGTCGTACTTGCAATCGCAAACCGTATCCGGGATGTTTTCACAGTGAACGTTGGTCCAAGAGCATTCCATGTTGTTCTCGGCATGGCAGTCAGCTGCTGTGCAATGTTCAAGGCAAGGAGAGGTAGTGCAGGTCTTGGTAGACGTAGACCAGAAGCAACCGCGGTCTTTTTTGCACGTGGCTTCCTGAAGGTAGAACATGCACGGAAGGTGTTTGTTGATCGTCGTTCCAGGAACGATGTGCTCGATATTCGAACCCCACTCGTGAACAGGATCGCAGAACTTATGCAGAAGGTCCGGCAGCTCATCAAGATTCAAGTCTGTAAAGTGCTTGCTTTGGTCAGCCGAAGTCAGCTTCTTCAACGATGCGCTCGCGTCGACGTCCACTTTGGTTGCGGTGGCCTGTCTGCGTACAACAATTCCGTACCTGTTCACTCTCAAAAAGTCCATGTTGTCGATCACATCCTTGGTATCGTCAGTGTCGAGAATCTGCTGGTCCGTGACAATGATCAGGATGCGCTCGACTCCGTCGTCAGGAGGTGAGTCCTTCCAGTCACGCTCGTTGAAATTCTTGTAAGCGAGCTTGAGGGCAGGGAGGATCTTGTGGTCCCCGCCGACAGGGTTGTCCTCGTGCCATGTTAGGTCACTATCCAACTGAGCGAATGTGCCTGAAAGTTGGCCTTTGGCAGCAGGTGCGGTCGCGATCTTTGCCGCACTTCCGTCCGTTCCGTATTGAATGAGAGAAACACGGGCTGCTTCAGTGTTCCCAGATTGGGTTGTCACGCCTGCTGGGGCCTTAGTCAAGGGTATCTCCCGGACCCAGTTTCGGATGTGTTCGGTGAAAGCCAAGTAGCCAT
This sequence comes from Diplonema papillatum, assembly GCA_030068145.1. Taxonomy (NCBI): domain Eukaryota; phylum Euglenozoa; class Diplonemea; order Diplonemida; family Diplonemidae; genus Diplonema; species Diplonema papillatum. The sequence goes on along the minus strand of JAPJBO010002196.1, from coordinate 909 downwards.
TCGGGTGATGTTCGAACTTGTAGCTCATCGACGTGGAGCCGGGGAAGATGAGGACGATGTCCATCGCAGGGCACAGTCCGTATTTAGCCGCAACGCACTGTTCCTCGCTGCCGCTCTTCCAGTAACAGTTGTCGTTCCGCATGCACGCGCATTGAGTCAAGTGGAACTGGCAGTGGAGGTCGACGCACCCCTTTGGTGACTCGTTCCACATGCAGTCTTTGTTCGCTTCGCACTTGGCGTTGGTCGTCAACGTGTAGCACTCCTTGATCTGACAGGTCGCAGGTGTGGTTTTCAAGTCCCAGTGGCACTCCGCTCGCGCGTCGCAACACTCGTCGTTGTCGTTCTCGGAGCAGGTTTTGAACGCACATTTCGAATTAACCCACTGACACCGAGCATCAGCCTTGCACACCGTTGAAGAGGTCCACGCTTTACAGCCAGCGTGCATGCATTGAAGCTCTGGTCCCCCGCATGGGTCCTTCTGCCAGGCACATTCTTTGCCATTTCCGTCCTTTACACAGTCTGGTTTCGTGTCTGGTCTCGTGCACGGGCGAACAACGCACTTCTTCGACACCCACGAGCAGTCCTCATGGTCCGACTTGCAATCCAGCTCATTGTCGTTCATCGTGCAAGGAGCCGGTTCGCACAGCTGGGCCGTCCCGTCCCAGACACAGTTTTGGGATGAAGCTATGCAGAGGGCATACGTGTCGTGTGCGCAGCGCGTTTCTTTCAAGCAGCCCTGCGTCGTGTCCCACACGCAATAATTGTCGGTATTAAGCATACACGCAGTTTTCTCGCACTCCGTGATGCAGACGGAGTCCAAACAGGCCTGGCTAGACGAGCTCCAGTGGCATCCCCGGTCCACCGCACATTTGTACGCATTGGTGTACTGTTTGCACGGTAGATGGTATC
>JAPJBO010002195.1:0-19442 GCA_030068145.1 Diplonema papillatum | reverse complement strand
TTGCTGGGGCAGATTCACAGCTGCCGCACCAGACCCGAAGTCAACCTGTCTGTCCTGTCGACCAGAGTGCCGTTGGCGCCAGCGGCGGTGCGCACTGTGTACCACCTGCCGCCGGCGCCAAGCAGTCCGCGCAGAGGAAAACTGCAGTCAGCCAGGCTTTCGCTACAAATTTTGCCCATCGTAGCTGGAGGCCCTCTCACCTACAGTTGGGTCGCTCGAGGAGATTCGCAGCTATAGCTTCAGACGGTGTGGTGGCGCCTAGAAAAGGTGTCACCATCCGGCGTCTCGGCCGTTCTTGTGCACTTTCTTGTGACACATCAGACCTTCAGTCTGCCCTCAGTGGTAGAAGGTCGTTCGCTCCCGTTACGTCAAGGTAACAGGTCGAAGGAAGTGCGCATATGGTAGACCCGCAGTCAGCCAGGCTTTGGATATATATTTGCCCATTGTAGCTGGAGGCCCTCTCACCTACAGTTGGGTCGCTCGAGGAGATTCGCAGCTATAGCTTCAGACGGTGCGGTGGCGCCTAGAAAAGGTGCACCGAGGGCGTTTCGTGCAATCTTCGTGGCGCAAGGCCTTCATTTCGTCCAGTAGCTACAGTCAGAGGCTTGCGGCTGCAGCTCCAGACGGTGCCGTGGCGCCTTTGAAAAGGTGTCACCATCCGGCGTCTCGGCCGTTCTTGTGCACTTTCTTGTGACACATCAGACCTTCGGTCTGCTCGCAGTGGTAAAAGGGCGTTCACTCCCGTTACGCCAAGGGAACAGGTCGAAGGAAGTGCGCATATAGTAGACCCACAGTCAGCCAGGCTTTGGATATATATATTTGCCCGTTGTAGCTGGACCCTCTCACCTACACGCTTGAGGAGATTCGCAGCTATAGCTTCAGACGGTGCGGTGGCGCCTAGAAAAGGTGCACCGACCGGCGTCTCGGGCGTTTCGTGCAATCTTCGTGGCGCAAGGCCTTCATTTCGTCCAGTAGCTACAGTCAGAGGCTTGCGGCTGCAGCTCCAGACGGTGCCGTGGCGCCTTTGAAAAGGTGTCACCATCCGGCGTCTCGGCCGTTCTTGTGCACTTTCTTGTGACACATCAGACCTTCGGTCTGCTCGCAGTGGTAGAAGGTCGTTCACTCCCGTTACGCCAAGGGAACAGGTCGAAGGAAGTGCGCATATAGTAGACCCACAGTCAGCCAGGCTTTGGATATATATTTGCCCGTTGTAGCTGGACCCTCTCACCTACACGCTTGAGGAGATTCGCAGCTATAGCTTCAGACGGTGTGGTGGCGCCTAGAAAAGGTGCACCGACCGGCATCTCAGGCGTCTCGTGCAATCTTCGTGACGCAAGGCCTTCATTACGTCCAGTAGCTACAGTCAGAGGCTTGCGGCTGCAGCTCCAGACGGTGCCGTGGCGCCTTTGTAAAGGTGCTCCGTCGGGCGTCTCGGGCGGTTTTGTACAATACTTTTGTGACATCAGACTTTCAGTCTGCTCACAGTGATCGGAGGCCGTTCACTCCCGTTGCATCAAGCGAACAGGTTGAAGGAAGGGTGCATAGAAGAGACCTCACTCCCGTTACATTAAGGAAACAGGATGAAGGAAGTGCGCACAAAGGAGACCTGCAGTCAGCCAGACTTTCGACATGCCCATCGTAGCCGGAGGCCCTACCTACAGTTGGGTCGCTTGAGGGGATTCGCAGCGAGGTCGTGGTAGCACATCCCGAGGTGGTACTACGACGTAGCATCTACACCTACGAGTAGAGGGTATGCATACGTACGTACATACTACCTACATACCCTAGGTATACCATGTACAGGTATACCGTAGGTGGTGTATGTGGTGCTATGTGGTACCACATGCACTAGGAGGTGAGTGGATCTCCATCACACCGCGTGGGTGGATATCCATCCCGAGGTCCTAGATGCACCAAAGAGAAAGGCATACAATTCCTAACCCCCGCTGGACGGCCGCGTTGAGCTCGCGGGTGACTTCCTTCGCGATCGCAAAGATGTGTGCCTTGTTGTTGTTGTTGTAGTCGGTTTGGACGGGGAATCCGGCGTCTGCCAGGCCGGCCAGCGCCGCGTCGATCAACTCCGCCGCGGCCGCGAGTGAGACGACCACGCGACGAGGAACGCGTTGCCGGACCTGTGCCAACAGGAGACGTCCTTCGCACTCGAGCACATGAAGAGGGACGACAACCTGCGGGCGGCGGTCTTGGGGGGGGCAGGCGGAACTGGAGCAGCGGCATCGGCATCCAGAAGCAGAGGGAGAACGACGCGGCGGCGGACGTGGTGTTGATGACTACGCGGCGGCGGGGCTGTCCACGGCAAGCTTCAGACGGTGCGGCGACGCCTAGAAAAGGTGCACCGACCGGCGTCTCGGGCGTTTCGTGCAATCTTCTGACGGAAGGCCTTCTTTACGGCCAGAAGCTACCGTCAGGGGCTTGCGGCTGTAGCCCTAGGCGCGGTGTCGTGGCGGCTCCGTCAGGCGTCTCGGGCGTTTCGTGCAATCTTCGTGACGGAAGGCCTTCTTTACGGCCAGAAGCTACAGTCAGGGGCTTGTGGCTGTAGCCCTAGGCGCGGTGTCGTGGCGGCTCCGTCAGGCGTCTCGGGCGTTTCGTGCAATCTTCGTGACGGAAGGCCTTCTTTACGGCCAGAAGCTACAGTCAGGGGCTTGCGGCTGTAGCTCTAGGCGCGGTGTCGTGGCGGCTCCGTCAGGCGTCTTGGGCGTTTCGTGCAATCTTCGTGACGGAAGGCCTTCTTTACGGCCAGAAGCTACAGTCAGGGGCTTGCGGCTGTAGCCCTAGGCGCGGTGTCGTGGCGGCTCCGTCAGGCGTCTCGGCCGTTTTTTGTGCAATCTTTCGTGACATCAGACCTTCGGCCTGTCCGCAGCGGTCGAAGGTCGTTTCTGTGGCATCGGAACATTCCCATTGTTGAAGAACCTACCAAAATGATATCAACCACCTATCCGACACTTTCTGTCGGTGCAGGGGACCTTATGTTCCCGGCCTTCTGAACCGGAAATATCCGGTTCGGAAAATTTGTTGAACGCTTACGCCCGCCACTAAACCCAGATTCACCTGTGTTTCGTGTGGGCTACAGCACATTAACCTCCTTTGATCTTTCGCAACTGGCAGTCTCCTCAAGCATTTCCTGCAAAGCAGGTGCTTATACAAAAAAGAAGAAGAGAACGAGTCCCGTGCGAGCAGACTTGGTATGGGCCTTAGAACGACCAACTTGACTTCATCCGCGAGTAGGCGAGACGAAAGGCGTGGTTGAAAGCGAGGGCCCTAGGCATAGTGGTCAAACGATTCGCATCATCGCATATTCATCGCATTCGGAATTTCGGCGCCAATTGTCGCATTTTTCATTATCGCACGATTAAAACCTGGGCAAAATACAGTATTTGTGGACTATCGCATATTGCCGCGTTCAAGGATTTTCCCCAACCCCAGGGAAGACCCTGCTGATGTTATCATAGGGTTCCCTTCGGTCCAAATCTGTGCTGGAAGGAGCGGAAATCTTGTCGTCGACATCAGCTCTCCCACACAACAGACAAGGCAGCAACACAGAATGATGTGCATAGCAAGCAAGCTTGCCTGGCTGAGATCCGTTTAGCTTGATCTCTGACGTGTAGGCTCACTGAGATACGCTGTGCCACGTGCATGCAAGCTCACCTGGCTGAGATCTGTTTAGCCTGATCACTGACGTGTAGGCTCGCTTCGACTGAGGCTCGCTGTGCCACGTGCACAGCATGCAAGCTCACCTGGCTGAGATCTGTTTAGCCTGATCACTGACGTGTAGGCTCGCTTCGACTGAGGTTCGCTGCGCCACGTGCACAGCATGCAAGCTCACCTGGCTGAGATCTGTTTAGCCTGATCACTGACGTGTAGGCTCGCTTCGACTGAGGTTCGCTGTGCCACGTGCACAGCATGCAAGCTCACCTGGCTGAGATCTGTTTAGCCTGATCACTGACGTGTAGGCTCGCTTCGACTGAGGTTCGCTGTGCCACGTGCACAGCATGCAAGCTCACCTGGCTGAGATCTGTTTAGCCTGATCACTGACGTGTAGGCTCGCTTCGACTGAGGTTCGCTGTGCCACGTGCACAGCATGCAAGCTCACCTGGCTGAGATCTGTTTAGCCTGATCACTGACGTGTAGGCTCGCTTCGACTGAGGTTCGCTGTGCCACGTGCACAGCATGCAAGCTCACCTGGCTGAGATCTGTTTAGCCTGATCACTGACGTGTAGGCTCGCTTCGACTGAGGTTCGCTGCGCCACGTGCACAGCATGCAAGCTCGCCTGGCTGAGGTCTGTCACTAACTTGTAGGCTCGCTGAGATTCGCTGTGCCGCGTGCATGCAAACTCGCCTGGCTGAGATCCGTCTAACCAGATCACCGGAAGAACGCCACTTACCCTCACCGGGCTCACAACGTTTGTCCGTCCGTAGGCAGAGGGCGTGGATCGCCGTTAACAGAAACACGTCGGGGAGGACCAGAATGCTGTTGTCGCATGAGTTCTGCAACCTTCTGTTCTCCACACTTCGATGCGTCCCTGCACGCGCGCTTTTTTGCTCCCACCTTCATCAGCTGTTACCGATTGCGCACAGCCGATCTTTCTGTTTTGACTGAAATAGCGAACCTCTGAGTCTTCCGATCGGACAAGGATTACCACTGACGCGTGAAACAAGAGCCGGGCTGCTCTACCTCGACTTATCTCCCTTACTACGTTTGTAGAAGAGACGATGCAAAAAAGGAGGAGGAGTTGGGCAGTAAGATGCTGGCAAACCACGTTGTGTTTTTTTTTTTTGTATAAGCACCTGCTTTGTAGGAAATACTTGAGGAGGCTGCCAGCTGCAAAAGATCAAAGGAGGTAAATGTGCTGTAGCCCACACGAAACACAGGTAAATCTGGGTTTAGTGGCGGGCGTAAGCGTTCAACAAAAAAGACCCACTTTGTAGTTGAATTGTTTTCTCCCCCTCTAGCCTCCTTCGAAATGAGCACAAGGCAGTCCCTCGAGTATTCTTTTGTTAACAATGCATTGTTGGTACTACAAATTAGTAGTTGGCAGCGTACTACATGAAACTTACCAAAGCAAGTGAGTTCCGGTAGTGCGCACAAACAACAGGACGAGGAAGGAGTGATGGGCATTCTTTGATCCCTGACTTGGCTCGGGCTAGGTCAAGAGTGCTACCGGATTGCTACAGTCGTAGAAGACCCATTCTCCACCCAGAGTTCCCCTGGGATCGGCTCGGGGGTGGGCGTGCCCTTATAGCCATGCGCCTTGCTCCTATTCCCTCAGTGGACTGTACTAAATACAAGGTGGGGAAACCATCAACCGGCACGCACAAACAAACCGAAGCGCCTGTCTTTTTTCATGGAGTATGCGTTCTCTTCGGGGATCCGGGGTTTTAAGGTCTCCGAGTGACTATTATCGAAAAGGTTCCTCTCAGGTGTCGTGTACTAGCATGCGTATTGTGTGTGTCTTTGTATCATGCAGGGTCAAAACCTTGTGTCTTTTTGGTAAACGCTACCGCGGGGCCGACGGCCCCCAAGAAAAAACTTTGGACTTTGGACTTCATCAAAAATCACCGCAGTATTTGTTCCAAAAAAAAAAAAAGTTTTCTTTTTTCAAAACCCCAATTTTTTTTTTGTATAAGCACCTGCTTTGTAGGAAATACTTGAGGAGGCTGCCAGCTGCAAAAGATCAAAGGAGGTAAATGTGCTGTAGCCCACACGAAACACAGGTGAATCTGGGTTTAGTGGCGGGCGTAAGCGTTCAACAAAAAAGACCCATTTTGTAGTTGTATTGTTTCTCCCCCTCTAGCCTCCTTCGAAGTAAGCACAAGGCAGCCCCTCGAGTATTTCCAGAAGAAATGGGTGGCCATTATTTTTGGGTCTAAGCCCCTGATACAAAAAAGACGCAAGGTTTTGACCCTGCATGGTATGCGGTCCTTTTTAAGATGGATTGTGTCTGCGCTCCCTCTCCCTTGAGGTTGCCGCCCGAGGGAACCGGCTGTGAGCCGAACTCGGCGCCGGTCTCTCCGGACTGCACCAGGAGAGAACTTCGCGGCGGATCACAAAGCACCCGCCCTGCACGAGGCACGCGCCCAAGACCCGTGCACGGCTACCGTAGCACCCTCCATGTTTGCACCTTCCTCGGATGCTACGGTCGGGAAGGGGCTTCAATGTAGTTAGGAAAACACGTTCCCCTTCCCCGCGTTCTGCGTGTGGGGTTACCACCGGGCAACTGCCGCAGCAGCCGCGGATACGTCCTTCGCCCTTGGCTCACTTTCGGGAGGTGTCGCTGCTCACCTACCAGTGTGTTCCTGGTTGTTGCCCCATCCTAGTATGCGTATTGTGTCTGTGCGGTGTCCGTACGCGTGCTTGTGTGTGTGTCTTTGTTGCCTTTTGGCCGACTATTCGTGTTTTTGTTCGTGTTTTCTTTTTCAAAAGTATGCCAATACTGTAGGGAATAGTTGACTAGACCTCTTGAGTTTGTGCTAACCACGAATTGGGGAGTCGGGAGAACCTACAAAGCCAAAAGCAGGACCGACCCCCCCCCCCCCCCCCCGGTTAAATAACCTGGCCTCAGTGGTGCAAGCACCACGCGCTCTTCAAACCCAAGAAACATTTTCCCCCCCGTTCGTGAGAAGAAAAAGCGAAGAATATAAAAACACCTTCCTTTTTCCATCTATCTTTGTCAAGAGCTGCAACTCAACTATTCTTGTCCAAACCCTGCACTTCCCTTTTGTTGTGTGGAACCGCCGCCGTGAAGACCTGTGCGCGGCGTTTAAAGGATAGGCGGCGTATCCAGGCAGCGTAAAGAGCATTCACCTTGTCGCCACTTCCCGGGGAAGGCTGAGGCACCCGTGTCAGCAAAGCTTAAGTCGTTGAAGACGATGAAAGAGAGCCTGGGAATTCAATGCCAGCTAATTTTCGTGCCAAGCGCCGGCAGAGAACGAAATCCACCGAACAGGACACGAATTATTTTGTTTGTGGGTTTCGGGCTCTGTCGCTTTCCGGGACGTCGTTCCAGCGGTCCTTGGAGCAAACTGCTTCTATGCCGTTAAACATCAGTTTCGTCCTCCTTCCAGCTGCAAAACATGGGCGGTCGGCATGGCGGCGTATCCAGCGTAAAGAGCATAGACCTTGTCGCCACTTCCCGGGGAAGGCTGAGGCTCCCGTGCCAGTAACGCTTAAGTCGTCTTGGTGCCGGGTGCGTGAGCATCTCTCACGCCGGGCTTTCATCTGGTTCCGGCTGTTTCACTGGGGCTCGCCGAACATGGTCCTCCCTCGTACACAAGTCATGGTTGATCTTGTTTCGCTGTTTGCCCCGGTTTGCCGACAGTCACCCGGGGACTCTTTCAGCGCCGAGCTCAAGCGAAGCTTCACTCCGAAAGAAGACTCACTGGTCAACCGGAGACCCTAAACCACCGAACCCTCTAAACGACAATAAACGCTAAAGAACCTTTTCGACGGTGGTATTCTAATGCCTCCCAGATTCTCAAGCGAACTTTCCAGGGGATTTGGTTTACGTTGCCAGATGGAGACCGACGGTCTGAATCTGCAAACCAGGGGTTGGCCGGGGGGAAAAAAACTTGCGTTGGGGGAAATCGTCGGAAAACCGTACACCGCGAGAGTAGGAGAAAGTAGAAACCGCACTACCCTGAGCCCAAATCCTGGACGTGGTATCAGGTGGAAAAATTGGCAAATGATCATGATCAGGTCCTACTTGGGCGGCTCAGTTTCCTCACACATTGCATGTGGCTGAAAAAAAAAAGGGAAAAACGAAAAAGAAAAAAAGAAAAAAACGAACGAAGGCACCCACAAGCACCCCCCCAGGGGTACCTGTAATCCGGGGCCCGGGCCCTGGAAAATTTTCCAGGGTTTTTGGCCCTGAACGATTACCAAAGGAAAAACTCTTTGGTACGAGATGCAATTCGTTTACAATTCCATTCCAGGGCCCCAGACTGTCCTTGAGCTCAACGGACTCAAAAGCGTTCAAAAACGTCCTCGGAATGTATTTTTTGACACAGCCACGAAACCTGAAGGAGGTTTTCAGGTTCTGGCAGGTCTAGCTGGCTGCATAAAGGGTACCACGGCTCACCCAAGGTCACAGGTGGCAAGGTGGGCGTTGAAAAAAAAAATTTTTTTTTTGGGCCGGAATCTCTAAAAACCCGCATTTCGGAAAGTTTTGTCCCACATTTTTCCCAGGGCATTTTGACCATTTCACCTTAGAGCCTCCGCCCGCTCAGCCCATATGGTAAATGCACGACTGTGAGCTTTTTTTATCAAATTTTATCAAGTTTATTTCTTGATTTTTCTCGTCTTGCTCTCCGCTTGTTGTGGAAGCTGCAATATTGAAGATTCCATCCTTGGATGGCGTGATTACCGTGGGCCTGGACCCTATCTGGACCCTAGCGCTAACCCGGGGCCCGGGGCCCGGGGCCCGGGCCCTGGAGGCCCTGGATTTACAGGTACCCTTGCCCCCCCCCCCCCCCCGGGTCCCCCCCCCCCCCCCCCCTAGGGCTATGTAGGATGGAAACGTTGGAAACGTTTCCGTTTCCGTTTCCGTTTCCTTCTTTTTGGCGGTGGATGGAAACGCCGTTTCTTTTCAAAAGAAACGGCTGGTATGCCACTAGTATACTGGCTGAAGGTCCGACCGGAAATGTGTTCCGAACGGCGGACCCCGCAATCCAGTGGGAAACCATGGACAAGGAGGCTCCGAAAAAGAGGGCGGAATGAAGCATAAGAGTTGCGACCGCGTGGAGCAGACGCGACCATACGCACCCGGCTGTGATGACTTTGAGGTCTGCAGCTCTTTATACCAATGGCTGTTGTGGCGACGATGCTCTGTTGATGCGAGGCCGTTGGCCAACGCGCTGAAGACGATCGGGAAAGCACATCCGCTTCCAATAATAGGCTATACAGATACGATCGTTCAGGACAGCGGGAGCACCGCCGCACCACAGGCTACAAGACCGGGGGTTTTCAGCGGTGTAAGACAAAGAGGGAGTGCAATCAGCATCAGGTGAGAGGTGAGAAGGGCACACGTATGCCGGGGCAATGTTGAACCCGCCAGAAAAGCGATGGCCACGCAGTAACGTGTGTGTTAAACATCGATTGCCACAGTGCACCTTGCATACGACGACGGGTGGCAACCGTCACCGGAAGGGGCACCATCGGGCGGTGTTGTCGGAGCATAGACAGCGACGGCAGGAAGAACCCCACCGACAATGCAGAAGAGGACGGCAGATTCAAAAAGCCCCACTCGGCACGGCCGCCGATACAAGTAAACATGAGAACGCGGGTTGGAAGCAGCAGAGGACGAAGTGGTAGGCACAGAAGAGTGGAATCTGGTGTCAGAAAACCTCAGCATCCGCATGTGACGACATTCTGCATCATTAGCTTGTGGTTACCTATTTGCTCGTGTCAGATCGCCGACGAAAGAAAGCGGTGAGCATCAGCGACTGCTCTGCACAAACGAGACCGCGACGACACACAAGAAGGGGCCGAGACGGAGGAAGAAAAGTGCCTGCTGGTAGACCAAAAGAAGAAGGTGATCCCGCCCTCTGAAAGGAAAGCCAAAATTTGGCTGGAAACGGACACCCGACGGACACACAGAAGGACCCGCGAAGTGGTATCCTGTAGGACCCCTCAGCATGAGGAGCCTTCCGGCGTTTCTTTTAAAAGAAACGGAAACGTTTCCGTTTCCGTTTCCGTTTCCATATTTCGAAAAAACTAAAAGAAACGGCGTTTCCATCCAACTTAGCCCTAGGGCAGTGAAGCTGGAAACGCGTTTACTCCAAAATGAGTAAACGTAAACGTAAACGTTTACGTTTACTCGCGGTAAACGTTTACTCGCTTACAGAGCACGGTTAGACCATACTTGGCCTCCTGGCGCAACCCATGTTCCATCAGGCTGTCCATCTCTTTTATGGCGTTGTCAAGCATCACCCCACCGAGTTCTTCGGGCGTTGGGGGGGTGTACTCATCGTGTGCTGATAGCCCGCACAGGACTGAAACCATGGTCAGGAACGAACGACCAGTAGCCTTGTTAAACCCGATGGCTTCTTCATAGAAGAAGTCCCTGATGGCTTCGTGGGCGTCCACTGCAGTGGTCGCTCGAGTGAGGAATGACACCATATCCAGCTGCTTCGTCTTGGCTTTCTCGTTTTTCTTCTGCTGCCTTCAGCTTGACGACGAAGGGGGGTGCGTGCTACCACCATGGGATCTTTTGGGGCGCAGCCGCCAATGCCGCTGCCTTGGCCGAGCAGGTGCTCAGCAGAGGCGGTGGGGAAGGCCTTATCGCAGAACTTGCAAGTTACCGCTTGTTCACCATTTGTGGCGAAAGGTGCGTCTGGATATTTTGCTTTGTCGCTCCTCTTTCCTGATAGATTGCATTTCCAGTGGATGCCACCCTTGATACAGTATACGCTTACACAACGTTTACTCAACGTTTACTCCAAAATGAGTAAACGTAAACGTTTATAAACGGTAAACGTTTACCGTTTACCTGGAACACTGCCGCCCCCCCCCCCCCCCCCCCCCCCCAGCTCTTTTCCTTTTGGTACTTCAACCATTGGTCCCCGCACACGGCAACCCCATGTCCGCTGTGCTCTGCGGAGTTTACTTCGCAGATTGCCACCGTAAAAAGAAGACAAGTCAGTGCTGCCTAGCGAGTCGCAGTCACAATCAGGGCGAGTGCCCTGAGTTTTTTAACTGATTGCTCAGACACGGTTGTAGGGGCCTTCTCCCCGTGACGGATTCGCCTGTGCTCTAGTAGCACGGGTGGTCCTGGCTGTGACGAGCTACGAACAGCCGCCTGACAAACCAGACTCACACCGCAGTCCTGTCTGCAGACACTCAGGTTCCACGCTGATGATGGTCCGCCTTACGTGTCCGTGGCTTAAAGGACCTAAACACGGCGCAGACGGGACCAGTGCGGTGTTGAGCACATACCCATTCCAAGCACGTTCTTGCAACCCCCCCCCCCCCCCCCCCCCCAGCGCTTATTGCGGGCGCCGCCGTACAAAACAAAATTGCCCCCTCCCATCGCCTAGAGTCCTATACATTCGTTACGTATCAATTCCCCTCGAACAAAACGTGTTTTTTCTCTCTCGGAAAGTCAGCGCGACAGCGACGACAATGAGAACACAAAATAAAATAACTGGAGGGCGGGACTGGGCCCTATGGGATTGCTGAGGCGTGAACAAAACAGCACGGAATGTTTTTGTTTACATAAGCTCCAGCTTGAAAAAGGAAATGCTCGACGATGCTGCCCGGCAAAGAACAGAAGGGATCCCAAGTGCTGTAACTACCGAACCACGTGTTGAACGGACGTGAGGTCAGGCGGGTCTACCCTCACACCGCAAATCACCCAAACACAACAGGCCAAAATCCTGAGTGAGAAAACAACACACGGTGGTGTAAGCGAAGAACAAATCAGATTGTGTTTGTATCGTATTTTGCCCCTCTACCTCTATATTTCCTCCCTTCCATTCGGAGTCGAAGCAGCTACGTCGAGTATTTTTGTGTTCTCTCTCTCTCTCTCTCTCTCTCTCTCTCTCTCTCGCTCTCGCAAACCAAACAGCACGTCACAGTAACGAAAACAGCAACAACAAACAAGCTTTCGGTCTTTCGCCGGCGACCAGTCATAGACCGTACCTACTAGAAAGGTTGCCAGGTCGAATGCACGGCGCAGTGGCCACCCATTTCCTCAGGGCTCTCGCGGGGGGGTGATTTAGCCCTAAAATCACCCCAAAAAAAAAACCCAAAAAAAATGGGGGGGTGATTTTTTAAAAAATCACCCCCCCCCCCGAAAAAAAAAAATGGTCCGGGGTAGGGCTGGGGGGTGTACTACACCGTGTAGCGTACACGTGTTGATCCAGGGCTGGGGGGTGTGGCTGTCCAGGGGGGGGGGGGCTGTCAGGCGCTGTCGGGTAGGGCTGTGTCGAAGAGGTGCCCACGGCCAGTAGGTAAGTGACAAGGAATCCATATCCATACCTCCAGGGACGAAGAAAGGAAGAGGAGTACACCGCAAGAAAAGGCACTAACCATGTCTCAAATAGCTCCTCTGTTCACACAAAAAACGGTGAAGCGTCGAGCACCTGAGTCGTACAAAGTCGCTTACAAGAAGAAGAAGCACACGGTCACGGTGTCGTATGACTATACGAGCTGGAAGACCGACGACATCCTGCTGCAGGCCCTGGCGCGGCAACGACAAACACCGCCCTTCCAAAACGTGATCGGTCAAGGACCTGCTTGGCCGGGGAAGGAAAAGGCTCTCGCGCTCATCAAAGCTCACGACAAGAAGCGGGACGGGGTCGTGGCAACAGGGGCTGCGGTGGCCGCAACCGGTTCGCAATCAGCACTTGTTCTCGGGGGCACTGCTACCGGTGCAGTTCCGCGTCTGAAGCCGCCTGACGAAGCTGGGATCGTCTTCCACCCGCACCGTTTGATGCACGAGTCAGACGAAGAGTCGTGCAGCAGCAACGATTCGTTCGTGAGAGCACAACGGGAACGTGTTGCAGTTGTTCGTCCAGCCATCATCGTTGAAGATGCGCAAGAGGCGGATGCGGACGTGCACGATGTTGATGCTTCTGATGACGAGGAAAGTCCGGATGAAGACCAGCTAGGGTTTGTGGAGTTCCAGAGCTCATCGGGAAAAACTGGCAAAGTCAAGAAGCAAACCCTGCTCCGACACCAAGGGAACCATCCGTGGCTGGAGATACGCAGTGATGGACTGAGGTGCGGGCTGTGCCAATGGTCGGATTCCAACCAGATCTTCGTGCAAACGAGCTTTGTTCAGCTCAGGAAGTTGAAAGCTGCATTGCAGAACCACACGAAGTCGAAGATTCACGCGACATCCGTCGGTCGTGCACCTGCCGCCATCCTGGAACACCTCAACACGAGTCGCACCTACAACACCGACCAGCTCAAGAAAATCATCGACTCTATGTTCTTCGAGCTATCGCACAACCGCCCCCTCTCTCACCTTCGCCCAGCTATGCAACACTATGCGCACTGCATGGGTGATTCCGCATTCATGAAGTGGATGCAACAGGACATCACGTATCTCTCAGCTCAAGCTCTGCTCCAGCTTCTCCATTGCATTGGCGAAGTCTTGAAAGAGGACATCACAATGCACTTGAGCAACGCTGCGTTTTGGGCTGTTTGTGCAGACGGAAGCGACGACATCTCCAGGGAGCACAAAATTGCTGTCACCGTTCGGATGGTGACCGAGCAGGGAGAGGTCACAGAGCGGTTTTGGTCCATGACCAACCTGTACGATCGGACCGGACGCGGGCACGCTGAGGCTGTGATCAAGGAACTGCAAATCGACGGAGAAAACAAGAATCTGAAAACCACGTTTGTGGGGTGCTCGCTTGACGGCACAACAAGCATGTCGTCGGACAATCTAGGAGCGCAGCAGCGCCTCCGCGCTAGGACGAATTGTTCTTCGTTGTTCAGCTGGTGCTGCGCGCATCTGCTTTCACTCGCGAGTGTCGACAGCTCGACTGCGATCCCAGTGATGAAGCAGTTCTTCCAGGTGCTGCGCCAACTGTGGGTCTTCTTCTCGGCCTCTCAAAAGCGTCTTTGTGAGATCGACCGTGCGTTTGAGGAACTCGCCGACCGCTGCGAAGGACCCCAAAGGTCTATTGTCGAACCGTCTGAAACTCGCTGGTTGGCTTTCACTGCGTGCACAGATGCCGTGCGTACCATTTATCCGGCTATTGTTCGGGCACTGGCGAAGCTTGCATCTGAGCTGAGTACAGCGCGCTTCCTACACGTCCACCTGATGTCTGTGCAGTTTGTTGCCTCCCTCTGTCTCGGAAGCGATGTTCTGAGCGACCTCAGCGCGCTGAGTCTTGCGTTCCAAACGCGGGACTACAACATCATGGATTGTGTCAAAGGGATCGACTTGACAATCAGCTCCATCCGGAGCAGAAGCAACGCTCCTCACCGCAGTCTCCACTATAGCGGATTTTTGCAGCTGTATGCATCGGCAACGGGGGACGCTTACATCGGGAGAGCGACCTTTGACAAGTTCCACGAAGAGGTCGGAAAGCCGTACCTGGCATACGTGGTTGCTGAACTCGAACGCAGGTTTGCATCCCGCACGTTCGTCAACTCGTTCAGCATTTTCGACGTGCGGAACCACCCGAGCGATAAGAGATTGCAGCTGACCTACGGGGATGTTGAAGTCTGTGCTCTGTGCGACCACTACGGACGCGAATCGGTCCTGTCGTATGCAGAGAAGCCCGTCCTGGAGGAGAGGCTTGTCCCTCGCAGAAGAAACCACGAGTCTACTTCGCGGTATGTAGAGGTGGTGTACAATGATGACCCCTCGACGACCACGAAAGTCACCAAGCGTGATGTGCCGTTTCTCGTGCTGACACGTGACGATGTGCTGCGGGAGTGGACAGGGCTTCGACAGGCCGTCAGTGACATGAGTTTCGCTGCACGTCAGGACGCAGGTTCCAAGACTCTGTTCAACCTTGCAAACACCGTTACCGGGAAGTTGCGGTACCCAACCCTACGAAAACTAATGCTCATTGGCCTCTGTTTACCCTTGGTGTCTGTTGAGTGCGAGCGGGTGTTCAGCCGTCTTAAACTGATCAAGACGAGCCTGCGCAACAGCTTAAGCGACAAGAGCCTATCAGCAATCCTCATGATGTGCACTTGTGGGCAGGAGACATTGACCGCAGACCAGTCCACACGCGTCCTTCAGAAGTTCAAGTCGTTGCAAAACCGCCAGGTGGACTTCTGCGACTTGGCTGCATTCAAGGGGGCATTGTGTGATACAAACTAGGGGGGCTTTCAAGGTGTCCTTTCAAGCGCACCACGCCCCAATGGCCTTCTCTTTCCGGTATTCTTCTTTTTTTGCTTCTTCATACGGGTCTCTGCAGCGTTGGTAGAGATTGTGGGGGACCCGAAATCACCCCCTTTTTGGGCCTCTAGGGGTGGAGCGCGAGAGCCCTGCATTTCCTTAGCAAAAAAAAAAAAAACGCGTTTCCAACACGCGCCGGGTCGCGGCCGTCGATCGCGCCCTCTTGATCTGTGTCCGCTGGGCTGTGGTCGTCGACCTTGTGTCACTCTTTCAGGCTGGCCGAGTGTGTGGCATCGTAGTCCCGAGACGGATTTTCCTGTGCTATGCCCGGGTTGCGGCAGTTGATGAGAATGGCCGAAACCACCAATGTCCAACAACCACCACTCTCACGACACTCAGAGCACAAAGGATATTTTCCCACAGCGACGAAGGTCACCCGGAGACTTAGAAACCCCGGAGTTTCAAGCGAACTTTCACTAATAAACTGGCTCGAACCCCCGACGATGGAGGCAGTCCCGTTCGCTGCGGGCACAACGCATGGGCAGGGCCCATCGTGTGCCGAGGACCGTGGTCGACAAAAAAACACGGCGCGGGACCCACGCCCGGAGCAGCAACACAGGAAGATCCTCGAAACGGACGCTCTCTCCGCGTGTGTCGCGCCGTCTCTACCCACGCGTTGCTGCGAATCAAGCGCAAGTCAACGCCGCCCCCCGAATTGAATCCAACAAAAAAATGCTTTGCACTCCAAAAAAATCTTTCGCCTTCAAACTCTAGCTCTAACCTTTAAACCACAATAAACGCCAAAAAAAGAACGTCTTTTTCACTCCTAAAAAAAAAAAGGAAGCGATAGGGCACTCGAAAATAGACGAATAAAAAACAAACAGACTGACCTCGGCACGAGCCAGAAAGAAGCTCCTCAACCGGACTTCTACACTTGAGTGGGGATAAACACGCAGTCTTTTTCCCTCCGAGGTTTTATTGTCGCAAACGAATCCCCGTGTGCAGCGGGCGGTGCCCACGGCACACGGCACCAAGCATCCATGCGGAGCATCAAGCTCGTGTAACAGCCAGCGCACGCGCTTCGGGTCGGCAGGTTGCAGCACCAGCTACCACTGTGCTTCATTACTGGGCCAAGGTCCTGTTTGACAGTTGAGCAACCCACACGAGCTAAGAGTGGCCCACACATGATAAAGGGGGGACAGAATTATTTTTTGCCCGAATTTTCAATAGAGTGTGCACACCCTATTTCCGGGTGTGGTCACACCCGCACTTGAGGCCGGACTTTAGCTCGAGCAAAAGTTGCTGGAGTTCACCGTGTAGAACCCTGTTTCTCTGGGCGTAGAAGTCCCCTGTTGGTACACATGTCCAATTGCTGTCGACACGGAAACCGTCTCGACTTCGGCCCTTCAATGTTCTCCATTGAATATTCGCTACTACAACCAAGACCTGCACTCATCCACGCTCCATCGAGGCTCACGCCAACGGCTTCGTGGCGTGGACCACGCACTCCCACGCACTCCTACGCACGCCTGGCTTTGTGATACCAGTTCGCGGCCAACCATGGGTGGATTGCTTGAGCATCATCCATTTTCGGGACCGGTGCATTCGGCAGGTGAGTTGTTACGCACTCATTATCGGATGCCGACTTCCATGGCCACCGTCCTGCTGTCAAGATGAACCGACACCCTTTGTGGGATCTGATGAGCGATCACTCGGACACCTTAAGTCAGCTCTCGGTTCATCCCGCGTCGCCAGTCCTGCTTACCAGAAGTGGCCCACTTAGAACCAGGATTTTACGTCAGGGTTCAATGAAGTAACCCCGGGCTCACGCCCCATTCTTTTTTATTTAAAGGTTGAGAATAGGTCGAGGAAGCTGGCGCACCATGCCACGAAGTCGCGGGCACCCACGCTTTGCGGTGTGGTCGGAAGACAGAGTGGATATGAGTTGTTGCACACTCGTATCAGATGCCGACTTCCACGGCGACCAAGAAAAATTGGACTCGGGTTTGAAGGAAGTGCGCACAAACATATCGGTCAACAAAGAGTCCCCGGACATGGCAGCCGTAACCCCTAGCGAAAGTGTACACCGAATATACAACCCGTAACCCATACAGCCCCTTCTTGCTCTAAGAGAACACATTTCTTAACAACGGTCACACGGAGACCCTAAACCCCCGGAATTTGAAGCGAACTTTTTAACTCTAAACGAGCCGAGTCCTGGGTTCGAATTCCACCGTGTGGACAAACTTTCACTCCTGTCGCGTCTCGCCTTGCTCGCTTATGGGGAAGTGACGCCGCTCACCTGTCGTGTCGTCGGGAAAGAAGACCCTGTTGAGTTTGACTCTAGTCTGACTTTGTGCAGTGACACGAGAGGTGTAGAATAGGTGGGAGGCCGCAACAATGAAATACCACTACTCTTGTTGTCGCTTTACTTGTCCAATGCTGGGAAGACGGCAGCTGCTCCCTTGTGGGGTTAGGGTCTTCGGATCCGTAGCTTATCCGTTTCCAGCGACAAACGGGCTTCGGCTCGCGAATCCTCGTTTGGAGACACCAGTCAGGTGGGGAGTTTGGCTGGCGGCACATCTGTTACACATTAGCGCAGGTGTCCTAAGGCAAGCTCAGCGGGAACAGAAATCTCGCGTAGAACTTTACTTGTCCATGCTGGGAAGACGGCAGCTGCTCGTTTGTGGGGTTAGGGTCTGTTGACCTTGTGTCACTCTTTCAGGCTGGCCGGTCAAGTGTGCTGCATCGTAGTCCCGAGACGGATTTACCTGTGCTGTGGTCCTGGCTGTGACGAGCCACGAACAGCCGCCCCTGTGTGTTGCTACGAAGCTCAACACTTCGTTAGGGTCTTCGGATCCGATAGCTCATCCGTTTCCAGCGACAAACGGGCTTCGGCTCGCGAATCCTCGTTTGGAGACACCAGTCAGGTGGGTGGGGCGGCACATGTGTTACACATTAACGGAGGTGTCCTAAGGCAAGCCCAGCGGGACCCAGCAAGGGGGCGACACCAAATCGCGTTGCTGCCCCGCGCTTCTTGCTCTTGTAAGTATGTGAGGCTCGACATTCATCGCGGCTGTCTGCTCGATCACGCGTCACCCCTTACATACTTGAGCCAGGGTCTTGGCAAGCTCCTCCTGCTGAGTCCTGTAGCGCTGTTGGCGTCGAGATCATCCTCCTGCTGAGTCTATGTGCACCGAAGTGGAACCCGGGCGAGAACAGAAACGTGCGCTGCATGTCGAGTCAAAGGATGCAGGAAGGATGCGGGTCAAAGCTTGGCTTAGTCCGGCGGGCACAATCCCAGTAGCGACGATCTTCCGCACTCGATATCGGCACGCTCGAAGTATTGTTGGCCGTGTCGCCCTGTACGCAAAATTGTGGACGTGCCACAGTCCCGGGTGGTTCAGTTTCCTCACACTGAGCCGGTCCGTCCCTATCTCTTGAAGCTGCATCGAAGTGCCTGCTGCTGTTTATCACAGTGAATCACGGTCCACCACGGTCTATCAGGTCCATCCCTAGTCCCTAGAGCTGCATCGAAGTGCCTGCTGCTGTTTATCACAGTGAATCACGGTCCACCACGGTCTATCAAGTCCATCCCTAGTCCCTAGAGCTGCATCGAAGTGCCTGCTGCTGTTTATCACAGTGAATCACGGTCCACCACGGTCTATCAAGTCCATCCCTAGTCCCTAGAGCTGCATCGAAGTGCCTGCTGCTGTTTATCACAGTGAATCACGGTCCACCACGGTCTATCAAGTCCATCCCTAGTCCCTAGAGCTGCATCGAAGTGCCTGCTGCTGTTTATCACAGTGAATCACGGTCCACCATGGTCTATCAGGTCCATCCCTAGTCCCTAGAGCTGCATCGAAGTGCCTGCTGCTGTTTATCACAGTGAATCACGGTCCACCACGGTCTATCAGGTCCATCCCTAGTCCCTAGAGCTGCATCGAAGTGCCTCCGCCACCACGGTCTATCAGGTCCATCCCTAGTCCCTAGAGCTGCATCGAAGTGCCTGCTGCTGTTTATCACAGTGAATCACGGTCCACCACGGTCTATCAGGTCCATCCCTAGCCCCTAGAGCTGCATCGAAGTGCCTGCTGCTGTTTATCACAGTGAATCACGGTCCACCACGGTCTATCAAGTCCATCCCTAGTCCCTAGAGCTGCATCGAAGTGCCTGCTGCTGTTTATCACAGTGAATCACGGTCCACCACGGTCTATCAAGTCCATCCTAGTCCCTAGAGCTGCATCGAAGTGCCTGCTGCTGTTTATCACAGTGAATCACGGTCCACCACGGTCTATCAGGTCCATCCCTAGTCCCTAGAGCTGCATCGAAGTGCCTGCTGCTGTTTATCACAGTGAATCACGGTCCACCACGTCTATCAGGTCCCCCTAGTCCCTGAGCTGCATCGAAGTGCCTGCTGCCGTTTATCACAGTGAATCACGGTCCCACCACGGTCTATCAAGTCCATCCCTAGTCGCCTAGAGCTGCATCGAAGTGCCTGCTGCTGTTTATCACAGTGAATCACGGTCCACCATGGTCTATTCAGGTCCATCCCTAGTCCCTAGAGCTGCACGAAGTGCCTGCTGCTGTTTATCACAGTGAATCACGGTCCACCACGGTCTA